>WYDF02087324.1:9560-24290 GCA_009867245.2 Adranes taylori | reverse complement strand
GGAGGACCTGGAGGAGAACAGTCGAATCAGAAGTGACCAACATCGGAATGTCCTGGGCGCAGATGAAACCAATTGCTAAAAATCGAGTTCGGTGGAGATCTCTTGTGGAAGCCCTATGCCCCACCTAGGAGCGAACAGTACCTAACTAACAATTATTAGCTTTATTGCCTATTTGGGAGCTACTCTAGTTCATTCTGATGGCTTGTGTTCATTTAGTATAATTCGGTTGTTAGTAGTTACAGATTGTTTATAATCATAGTCTCTTTTAACCCAAATTCGGTTGTATGTAATCGCAAGCAGGATAAATATGTCGTAAATATTCTGAGCATAATCTATGAATATGTTAAGTTCTTAGCACATTTTTGTCATATTTGCGTCATCTGGGATGCATTTTATAATTATGTATTTGGTAAAAGATATTTTCAACTAAAAAAATTATTTTAGTTGAAAATATTTCAACTGTTTTATTAAGTTTCCAGTAATCAATACCGAAATAATGGCTTGGATAAAGATCTTAATAAAGAATTCAATTTATTTGATTCTCAATTTATTTAAAAAAAAATTATAATTGTAGAATTATACTTATATTTTTACTAAAGTTTATAATTACGAAGTTGCTGCTTTAATTTCGCGAGATGGCAACACTGTAGTTATTTTATATTTGACGCTTGAGCTTTTGTAAAATTTGAAATTTGTTGTGATAAACACAATTGACAGAAGCTTTATATAGTGAACAGGTCAAGCAGAATTTAATTTTAAGGTAAGGATAATCGGAAAGAAAATATCGATTTAAATCGTGAGCATTTTCCAGCAATGATTCTGTTTTATTTTTGATTGCAGAAAAGTGAAAAAGAGTGTTTGGATAAGCTTAAAACTGCTTTTCGTGACGAGGCACGAAGAACAAATGTTTCGGTGGTATCAAGAGTTTAAATTTGGTCGGAGCAATCTTAGTAATGAATTACGTGAAGGTCAACCAACAACCTCGAAAACAACAGAAAACATTAATGCTGTAAGAGAATTGATAAAGTAGATCGTCATGTGGCATATAAGGAAATTCAGTCTTGCCTAGGCATTGATATGAAACAGAAAAATATGTTCTCGATGGATACCGTATAATTTAACTCTAGGTCCAAAACAGACTCGAGTCAAATGGTGCAAAGGGACACTCAAGTACGTGAAGTTTGGTCTACAACACCGTTAGTGGCGATGAAAGTTGGATATATTCTTATGAACCTGAAACAAAACAACAATCCCCTCTTTGGGTATTTTAAGACGAAACAAATCCAAAAATAGTTACTAGAAGTCAGAGCGTTTCGAAAAAAATTATTGCTTGTTTTGTATTGAGAACTAAGATGTCGCTACTATTCCTTTAGGAAATGTCGCAGAACATTGAATGCTGAATGGCATACAACTATTTGCTTATCAGATGTTATTTTTTTTAAAGAGAAACACTAATGAAAGACGACGTATCGTTCTGCACCAGGACAATGCAAGCTTCCACAGAGCGCAACGAACAATTGATTATTTAACCCCACAATAGGTGGAATTCCTTACCTATAGGTGGACAAAAATAATTTTTTCAGCTCCAGAAGATGCAGTTGTTTATAAATGCCGTGATGAGCATGTCATCTTCGGAGTGGAATAAATGTTATGGCAATTAGTTAATTCGCATGAAGAAGAGCGTCAGGGGGGAATTCAGGGAGAATATTTTGAAAAGCAATAAAACCATTTTTTTCTATTCTAAATATTTTATTTGTGTCTATCCCAAAATTAAAGCAGCAACTCTCGTGATCAAATCCTAACCGGTGGATATTTGAAATTATTCTGAGGGCCCTCCAATTAGTAGTTTTATTGCTTGTTTGATAGCTCCTCTATTCCATTCTGTCTATTTGTGTTAATTTAGTACCAATTATTCGGGTATTAGTAGTTTCAGATTATTTATAATCTCAGACTTTTTATATCTAAATCTCAAGCAGGACAATTATGCCGAGAATATTTTGAGCGTATTCAAGAAATATGTTAATTCTAAGTACAGTTATGTCATATTTATGTAATCTTGGATGCATTTTATAGGTAATTATGTTTTTAAGAGAATTCTTCAACAAAACAATTATCTTGTAGTCGTTCAGGTTATTAAGTTACCCGTAATCAATAAGTTCTTGCAATAGTGGATTTGGCAAAGAAGATCTTGATAAAGAATTAAAAAACTTTTAATCTCAGACTCAAAAGTAAAATCTCCCAACTTGCGGAACGATACGAGGTGCAAGAAGAAACGACTAAGTATGTGTCTGTATAACAGATGTTGGCGGTTAAAGTTTGTAAACTTCTAAACGAGCCCGACTTCCAACAATGAAGCGCGTGTTTCTTAAATAATGATTGTTGAACTGAAGAATTGGTAAGCCTAAAATAACATGTGAATCGTAGATTCCAGGAGGGAAAACAAATAACCATTTGCTTGTAAATAGCTAAGTTTTAATCAGTTTATTTCTGTTATTTTGTAGTTGTATTTAGATGTGATAACATTTCCTCAAAAAGTCCGACAATGTATTCCAAAGTCAAAACAAAAACCTTGTGTTATCCATATATATATGCCTGAAAATTAAGTCTAAAGGATTAAAACTATAGTTAAAATCTGGACAGTGTTTTATAAGTGTTAAATAACGAATTCGATATTCTTCGACTCATTAAGCACTATCACGTATAATATTTGATTTTTACAAGCCTATGAACAAATATAGTTTATAACTATTGATGAATTTTAATACTATATTTTTCAAGCAAGTATCAGCTTCTTGATTCCCTACAAGCGGATCATCAGTTACATTTTTATGTCAACAAATCCTCTTCTCTTTAAAAACGATTAGGAATGACCATACAAGCTTCTCGTTCATGCCTCCTTTAGTGTCTAGTAATCTCTTTAGATATTTGCTTCAAAACCACAGTATGTTGGTGTATGTTAATCATACTAAGTTAAATATGTTAAGCATAATATCGATACTATGATTCATATTCAGATTCATATAGAGTAGCATAAGTAAGCGGGGTGTACAGGTAGGAGCAAGATGGTGTCGGTTTGAAAGTCTTTAAATTTTACGAGAGATGGTGCTAGGTGTACAAAATACTGTGAATATCTCATCTTAAAGGCACAGTGCTCAGGAATAATATGATGACGTAAAAAAGGAGAAAGCTGAGTTCATTCCTCTGTTTTCTCTTAAATATAGATATAGACACTTCTAATGTAATAGTGGTTGCATTTAGAAATATTCAACAAGTAAGAAATACCTCACAGTAGCGTAGATATTTAGATCGCTGGCTTCATATATTTGCGATTCAAGATGATTTTACTATTGAAGAGGCTGATACGAAGTATAAACTAATCTTGACAGCTTGACCAAAGTTCTCTTGAAAAGTATTTGTTGGCTTTATAATATGAATGAAGATCCACATTGTTCAGAATTGTATGACAACTTTTTATTCTTGGGATCCAACTTCAAACTCTGCCAAAAGCATTCGAGAATGTCCTGGTATCCTGTACAATTTAATGATAGTCTCTTTTTGACTAGGTTTTAGTACATTATTTATAATAAAACTTTTAACAAGAAAGGTTTTCCCGCAAATCATACCATAATATGTGAGTCCGAAAATATAACTGCTAATTTAATAGCATGAATGATAATCCAGTCGCTATCAATTCCGTCATATAAATGTCAACCAAATGAAGTAGTTTAATCATAACAGAAATTCATAAACTAGAACATAATATATCTAACGAGGAAGATGTAGATTCCGAGATAACTGATCCATCTGCTTCTTTTCTTCAATTTCCTCCATAAACATAGACTCGGCATCGCAAAGTATACAAGTGAAACTAGTTATTACACATATTACACATTAAAATTACATGTTTGTAAGTACTAGAAATTATTTATACTTATTTGAGTCAACAAGGCTTTCTTCTGGACACTAGATCTTGCACAAGTCCAGAATTACTGGTATTTACTTTGGACTAGGTTGAAAGTAATAACTTGTTGCATTTTGCCAAATTAACAAGAAAAAAAATAATTTTACCGATATTTTTGTTTTCGAAATATAGACATATTCTTATAAAATTGAAGTTCCTGTCACTTGTTTCAGTCTTTAAGCTGTAGACAATTTAGGGCAAGACATTTTAGATTGATTAGACTAAAGGTTTTTAGTAAATAATTCTAACCCTCTCCAAAATAAATTTTTAGATCAGCTCTTGCAGACACTTACTTATAGGAACGCTTTGCATAATATCCACATTGCCAAAATTGATCTATCATCAGAGAAGCTTCAATGTCTTATGGGTCTACATAGTGTAGCACAAAACATTATAAGACTTTTTCCAAAATAACACATCCGCAAATTCGCATTGTGGCTAAAACTACTTACTCAGTGTTTCTCGATCAATGAGCGCCTTCCAATGTTTGAGCCTAACATATATAAATTAAGCCGCATGGGAAAAACTTGTGCTAATGACAATAAAACAATATATTTATTAGGTTTTGTAAAATTTAGCATACGATGTCCTCATTTAGGTCGTCTTATGTCAACAATCACACATAGTTTCCAAATAAACTCACTAAAATGCGAGGCAGGTCATACCGTTTATGGTATTCCCCAATTTGAGTTATTTTGGATATACGTTTAATCTAATTCATTTTAATATATTTAAAACATCTTTTAAATATATTAATTACTTGTCACTTAATTTTTTTAAACTACTTGTATGTACGTACATGTTTGCCGGTGATAATGACCAACTTTTTTTTATTTTTAAAACATAACTAGTATTATTACTTAAAAACACTGCCTTATCGATTATTAGTATATAGTAGGAACCAATTTTTCATCTTTTTTTATTTCTATACTGGCTTTAAAGTGACAGACCGTTTTGAATAGAGCGAGTCATATATCTACTTTTAGACCAGCTGATATACAATTATATATATATAGTGATAAATACAGCATTTGTTTATTTTTTCTTAGTTTTTTTTTCACTTATATCAACTTTAATAATATGTCTTTATTAATTAATAATAATAAAAGTTATTTGTTATTTTTTATTATTTATATATATAAGACAATTTAATAAATAAAAAATCATCCGCGCTTATGTTAATTCACTTTTTATATTTAATCTTGAATTCTTAAATTAAATAAAAGGACAAATCTAATAATTTAAATATTAGTGTATTCCGTTTCTTGGATTTATTAATTTTACATCAAATAGGATAACATAAAGGCGCGGACGTTATAGGAACTTGCTTTACTGGCTAAGCTTTGTAGAAATCATTTATCTACAAAGCGTAGCAAAGGATGTAGGACAATAATATACAAGCGTTAATTTTATAACGCTATTTATGTATTGTTCGTACATTTTTTGTTTCGCTAAAATCGCATGCAGTATCTACATAAACACATAGTGTCAACAATCGAGAGCTGATTTGGTTTTTCTTTTAGTTTCATTATTTAGTTTTTAGGAACATTAGAGTCGCATTTTTGTTTCATCAGGAACTTCAACACTACGCTTCCTAGCGTGTTAGTGTTAGTATAATTTGTATCTTTAAAGCAATATGTACAATAAAAGTCAAGTAGATTCAGAGAATTGGATCATATATAGTTTTGAAGGTACGTACTACTCAATGAGATAATCCGTCGTCAGGTGAATAAGTTTCCAAAACTGGAAAGTATTTGACATGGATATCGATACCTCGACCGGCGTGTTTTTAAAATTTCCGTACGTACATTCACAACATTAATAAGATATTTATTGCTAATCGATATTTAATTTTGAAACCTCCATATATTGGCTTTTTAAGCTATCATAACAAAAATATAGCCCAAGATATTCCTAATATATTTACAGGATAATAATATATCTACAGAATTACAGAAGTCTTTATAAAAATTTTCCAGAATTGATGGAGCTGATGGATGAACTTATTGACTAACAGTTTTTAAAAAATTGAAATTGATTAAGGTTTTAAGCAATTTTACAGCTCTTGACCTTCCTTCACAATAAATATATGTATATTTATAGAGATAATTAAATAATAAAAGTAATATCTACTGCAGATGTTTTTTTTTTAGTATGGAGTAAGGTGTTAAAAATTCTTGATACCTCAACATTGTTGGTGAAGCTAATTTATATGATAGGGTTCGGTAAATGTAAATTCGCAAGATATGTAAGGATTATAGTAAGTTACAACTAGTTATGCACCCCAGTCTCTCAAACAATTATTAAAATCGTAACTTATATGCAAAATCTGTTAAAATACACGCTCTAATTTATAACCTACCGATTAGTATCATTTGGCTGTAGCTGATGGCATTTATTCACTTAACTTCTTTGCGTAGAAAACCGAAAGGATTATTTACTTAAAAGGATATAAATATATCCTCGTTAATTTCTTGAAACGTGTCCCTCGCATTAAGCGAGATCTTAATTTTAATCTTTCTGATGAAAGCTTAAAAAATCGAAAGGTTTTAACCATTAAATGTGGTTTATTAAAACCAATAATGATTTAAGTAAATTAAAAAATCGATTAGCTTATCGGAAACATGATCCGTATAATGTATAGAAATGTTTTTTGTAAGTTGATATCTTCAAGATGTAATCGTTAATTCGCAAGTTACAAATCCATTTCATTTCCTTGTTATACATATATTTTATATAGTAACTATAAGTTGCTTTAGGAATCATCAAACCTAATTAATGTATAATATCTATACACAAACGCTTTATCCTACAAATGACATGTATATATATATTATAAGAACAACTACGCAATTAATATAATTTAAAAAATATAGATATACCTATATAGACCAGCTGTAAATATGTTATTTAATCAAAATTTTAATTTTAATCATTTAATTCTCTTCTTAACAGACGATTGCATTGCTTTCTGTTTTAAAACTGAGTATATTTATATTGTTACTACTATTTTTTAGCACATATAAATATTATATATAATTTTCAATCTATAACCATTTTAATATTTTTTGTCTAATGGTTTGTTTGATTACCTATGCGCTAGCAGACAACAAATCCGAGATATAAATATATATTTACAAACAAATAATGCATAATATTATAGTTAGGAACTTTCGTAGATTTAATAATAAATGAATAAATATTACAAACGGATATGTCGACTGCGTTGTTATAGTGAGAAAGAAGGCAATTGCTACAGTCAATACTTAATCGATCAAATAATTTTCGATTATATAAATCGTAAAAATTTTACAGATCAGACAATCACTGACACTAGCTATTACTAGGCGGCTCCAGCTGACAATAGTCACGAACACTACATTTCACTGACATAATGATACAAGCACGTACAGAGAATACATGTACGTACTATGCTTTTTGTACATGCTGTTTTGTATGAAGTAAAAGTTGAGTACGCACTTGTATTCTTTGATGTGTTTTATAAATTTAAACGTTTTACATTTTCATTTTGTATTATAGTACGCCTTTGAGAAACTAAATACGACTTTAATATATATTTGTGTATTTATTGTAATATTTACTTTTAATAATTTTGTTTTATTACTAAAATGATATTAAAAATTATTTAACTATAAATAGTTCAATACAAATAATATAAAATAGTGCCAGTGTTAATAGCAGCCTGATTTATACTTTAAAGCAATCTACGATCTGGGACTTCTATTCCAATAATCAAAATCTTTAAAATCTTTGCAGACCTATAGAGTAATGTTTCAGATTGTCAGAATATTTCAGATTTATTAGAAGGTATATGTCATATGCAGATGCTACAAAACCTCCACACAAACCTTTATCAGCCCAGTTAATATATTGATCAAGTATATAAAGTTTATTTAAGTTTTATTAATTAAACAAATTAAGTATTGACTGTAACTTCTAGTATTTAATGCCCAGCACTGGTGAAAGGTGGTATAAAATCGTTTGGCAATAAAAATCGCCGCTTACTCTCACCGTTCTGACCGAATGGATTGGTATTAGCATCAGGTACACTTTTTTGTGCAGCCTGAGCCGCCAATAGTGTTATCTGATTGACGATGTCATCCATTTCATGGCTAAGCGGTGATTCCTCAGTACTGGCATTCCTAGCATGCATTTCTGTTTTGGCGTGATGTTCGAATTCTTTGAGATTCTTAAATCTTGCTCCGATGCAACTATTGCATTCGTACGCTGTTTGGAGGAGACGAAATGAACCACCTGAGCAATGGTTTCGATGTGATTCAAGCAGAGCATCATTTGGATATGCTATGCGACATTTTCTGCATATGTGGCACAATGTGATGTTAACGCAACGTAGCGATGGAAGTAATTTTGTAAAGGTGACACTGTTCGGAGGAGGAGATAAATGGAGATCGGTAACGCCGGGCTCTCCATTGCCGGCCGCTACCGTCGCGAGGATCTGCGCTGGTAGCGGAAGGAACGAAGGGCCCGTACCGGTGTCTAGAAGCAATCCTCCGGTTCTCCCTGTAACAAAAGAAAAATTATTTACATTATGTACGAATTTTATTATTTCATTCTCATTTAAATTATAAATTTAATACATATTTATGGAAATAGTTAAATTTAAATCTGAGAAAACACGATTTATAATTATCGCTCCTGAAAATATTAATTTATATTTATTTATTTTTATTCAGAATTCTTATGTGGTTAATCTTTTCATGAATATAATAAATAGAAATATTAGAAATAATATTGAGTTTTATTAGTTAATGTGTTGAGTTAAACTGATTTAATTCTGAATTACCTAATTAATTATTGTGAAGAAATAAATTACATAAATTATATTTCCGATTCTTTTTTTATAAGATTTAGGATATTTTGATTTTTAAATATACACTTGTATAGTGTGAGGACATACAGTTGAGAAAATTGTAATGCATTACGCTCAGTAATGACATTTAATGACGGATATGTGTAAGATTTTCCTAATGTTACTTTCAGCAGAATTTTTTGTGTTATAATTAGTTTATCCACTGTATTGTAGTATGTACCTGCCCAGGCTATTATTCCGTAAGTAAAAATAGAATTAAAGACAGCATGATACAAAATCAACAGCATGTTTCTGTTTACCAGTAAAGGAAAATTAAACTTCTCAGTTTAATTCAGATAATCAGATGTGAAATAATTTAGAATAATAATAATCGATTCCAAACTTATATGGATCCTGCAAATCGATAGAATTATGGACTAATTTGTTATAACTTAGCACATCGAATCCAGGTCTCAAACATTTTTTGAGCTTTCGATGCAACATGTTTTCCAGGATCTTAAGGATTTTTAATAAATTTGTAAAAATTTACAAAAGAGTAAGAAAATGTCATTTCAAATAAATTGATGTTAATGAACTAGATGAATGTTGTAAGTAATCTTCTGCTTTGATGTTTATAAATAGTCTTTTATAAAATATATATAATGTTTTTAAAGACATTATAAATAAGTACAAATATAAATCAATATGTCCGTTCTATGTAAAATAAAATTTATTATAGCTTAAAGCTATGATCTAGTTGATTTTAAACAAGCTTTATTCATTAATTTGACACGACCAGATATAGCATTTTAATGCCGGACATATAAATTATTTAAATTGTATATATGTATTTTTTATATATATTATAAAAATTTTATCTTATATTGAACAGCAAAACATATGATATGTACCACCTCAAAATATAAAAATTATGTAAATCCCGAGAATAAATTTGTGTTATCGAAAATATTTGGATGCGATTAACAATTTTAAAAGCGAGAATCTCGTAATAATTTACGATCAGTTTCGTATTGGAGACGCGTGCATTTAAAAGAAAAGCTTCCTTCATTATATTCGTTCATTTATTGTAAGGTTCCATAAAAGGATCAAGGAACAAGACAGGCATGCATAACCCAAACCAATTTCGGAGTTGCATTGCCCAAAAAAGATAAATTAAAAAGCCACAACCATATTTCATAGCCTTCATTTTTGTATTTTTAATTTTTTTTTAAATACAAAAATATAAAATTGATAAAAATATATATTTTTTTTAAATGTAAATTGTTCAATAACATACATTTTGAACTAAAAGTATTTCAAATAAATTAAAATATATTTTTTATAAACATGTCAAATGAAAAAACTTTTTATAACAAAAATATAATATTTATTTTATATAGACGTACATTTTTTTAAAATGTGTAAATTTTTTTATATTTTAACTATAAATTCTTTAACATTTGTGTTTTGAACATCAAATATTTTTAATATATACACATTATTAGGAACTAATAAAATTTAAAATATGTAATTTTCAAAATAAAGAAAAAACAAAATTATAAAATTTTTATTATTATAATTTTTTGTACGTTAATGGCAGTATTCCTTTTTTGGAAAGTTAGGAATTAGCCAAATTGATTTCAAAAGAAAATTTTATTATATAAAATTTTCAACTAGTAATAAATATAGAAGTATCCTTTAATTATATTTTTGTACGTTAATAGTAGTATGTATTTCTTTTCTGTAGAGATAGCGATTAGCCAATTTGATTTTAAAAGAAAATGTGGGAATTTTTATAGTATAAGATTTTTCCAATATAATAAAGATACAGGTTTTTTTTTAATGTAAATTATTTAAAACTATAAATTTTTCGAAACTTATATTTTGAACTACAAAAATTTTAAATATATACAAATTAAATAATATTTTTTTTAAATATATAATATCCAAAATAAAAGAAATAAGTTATATAAAGTTGTTATTATGTGTTCTTGGCAAGTTGACAATGGTATTTGTTTTTTGAAGAGTTAGCGATTAGCAAATTTGATTAAAAAAAAATGTTTTGACACATATATAGTGTGACTTCTTTTAGAAAATACAAGTTCTACAGTATACAGTTTTTCAAATATTATAACAGCAATTGTGACAGCTTAGAAAGAATATTGTACAAAAGAAATTAAACAACATTAAATAAAGAATATTTAATTTAATAAAACTTTAATTTATTTGCAGTACCTCGTAATCTATTAAAATTTATTGCTATTGCATGGAGATTAAAACTACTTACAAAAATGATGCGAGGTGCGTAATAACAACGATATAAATTAACTCTTTTATTTTTCACAAACCTAGTAACATATATGCAAAATTAACAAAAGAAAAACAAAACATGTGCGCTAAAAGTTAAAAATAATTAAGTTCACGTATTAAAAAGAAACAAAAAATGTTTAAATAAAAACTTTTTAAAGAAAATTTCTCATAATAAAAAAGTTTGTAGAATAAGCCAATGAAATAATAACAATAATTACAATACGCATAATATTGTAATTAATATCTGTTTGTCAATCATCTTGCAAAATCATCAAATTGAATAGTATATACGCTGTAAATCAAAATGTGTAATATCTATGTGTTGTTTATTTTTAAAATTGTAACAATTCCTTATAGTATTGACTTTGTATGAATAAAAAATATAGAGCAAATTAGGTAAATTTAAGAAATAAGAAAATAATGTATTCTAGTTATATTTAAATCATAAAAATTTTGTAGATATTTTTCACTGGGTTAAACAATTCCTGTTGAAGAAATATAAAAGACGTAAAGGTATTTTTCTTTAATATAAATTTTTTTGATCAATAAATTTTGTAAAACTTGAGTTTTGAACTATAAAATGTCAGAATATTAAAATTTTTTAATTATATAATTTTTGAAATAGAAAAACTAGATAATATAAAATTATTGTTATTACATTTTTTGCAAGTTGAGTTGATGCTATTTCTTTTTTTGGCGAATTGGTGATTAACCAATTTGATTATAAAACAAATTGATTTGACACATATACTGCGTTAGTAATCAAATATCAAATAAAAGAACCTATAGCAGTTGACTAAATTTTAATTGATTTATTAAACTTGATTTTGATCAGAATAAAAAAATTTTACCTACTACCAGACCATAGGATATATTCGTTAATACATTTTATTGGTGGTGTCTAAATTATAAAATATTGTGGGAGTCGCAGATAAGCCACAGGTTAAGCTTAATTATGATAGCTATGGAAGAAAATCCTCTTGATATTTATATGCAATATTCCATACATATCACTCATTTTTTCTTTACATTAATTAGATTTTGTATCTAATTGTAGCTTCCATTATTCTTTTCAAAATGCTGTCCCTTATTCTTTTTATAGTCACGCATAAAACCAGTGCTTTCCTAAAGCGTTGCATATCAAACGTAGCACCTGTGACCAATCGCAAATGTGGTTTTTTGTCGCAAACGTAATTTAAACAGTAAAAACACACTTTCAGAACAATCAAAAACTTGGCTTCGTTAGTTTTACAAGAAAATGAAACACAATACGTATAATCATAAAATACTATCATTTCCATAACCCAAATTTTCAAACCATACAGGGACGTAAGAAATAAGCTATAGATAGCTACCACTCATCTTTATCACTTTCATGCAAATTTTTCATAACATTTATACCTTTTGCCCACTGATCCCATCATTCATCTGGATTTCCACAAATTCTCACATATTCTCTTTCTCATCCATCCAATATCTGTTGCCCTTTTCTACTCTCCCATTTCTAAATCTGGTAATCATTCTCCTATTAGTCGTACTTAATTTTGCATTTAAAAATTCAGGTATCCGTCTTTTATTCATTACCTGGAACAGGTCTCCTGTACATTAATATAATATTTTCTACTGAGGCTCGGCAGACCTCATGTTAAGTGTTCAATGAAGATTGAACAGGGTATTAATATCCCACTATAGAAGATGAAAAAAACTTATAAGAAAATATTTTATTCATTTTTAATTAATTTTATTAAATTCAAAATTAATATTTTGCTATCTAATAATCATAAAAAATATTTTGTCAATATATCAAAACAAATACATAAAGAAATCGTATAGTTTAATAACATTGTATATTTACATAGACGTGACATTTGAATCACATTTCAATAACTCTAATTAATAACATACTCTATTTTTACGATGTGTTGATACAACAAATAAAATTGTTTCAAGATCAAGCAAACGTATCGATGAACAATGTATTTACACATACAAATTTATCATGACATATTTATGATTTTCTTCAAACGTATCATATGAACGTTTGAACTGCAGACGATCTAAACTTTTAACTAATTTTTATTATGAATTTTAATTATCCACGTGATATTTATTGTTAACTTTTCTTTATAATTGTTAAGTTTTTAAATCATATTTGAGTATAATACTTGTAGTTTTTTATCATCTAACTTCATCACAGCTATCTTCTCCACGAGCTAGATAAACTTGTCTCGTTCACATAGTTTTATATATTTAATTTAGTAACACATTTTAGCTAATTAAGCTAGTTAATAATTTCAATATGTAAATTCAAACTAATAATAAGTGCAATTAATTTATTCATTTATTTTAAAAAGTTTTATTATCAATCAATTATTATTATCTACAAGCGGCTACAGATTTCGATATAGTCGTATCACTATTCAATTAAAGCAATAGGCTTATCACATCTGTTCTGGTCCTTCAAACCGGATTATTTCAATTTTTGCGGAAACTGGAACCTTGTGTAACAAGAATTATATCACGGTTTTCGCATCTCTTTGAGGGTTTTACGAGTCAAATTGAGGATTTAATAGTAATGGAATTGTTGTATATGATGGCCCCACATTCAAGATTTATCGTTTGGAAGGAAAGAAACCCAATTGTCTTTTGTATGTTGACTTTACTATATCGGATAGTATGAAATAGGATTAAATTTAACGCACGTTCTCAACGCTCGCGGCAAAATCGTAAAATTCTATATAGTATTGACCAAAATCTGCTCATTACTATTCCTTCACACAAGCTTTAACTGTTGTCATTTACGGCGAGGTGATTAACTAAAACAACTTAAAAACAACTGGTCCATTCAAATTCGTAAACAAGACACATAATTTATTTTTTCTCTCGAATTGTTATAGTTTGTTTTATTTAAAACGGTTAAACGTACAGTTTCTTTGTTTAAATTTATTGTATTTCGGCATTGGATTCATTATTCATTTAAATAAAGTATTTATTACAATTTTATCTTCTGCATTAATTTTGATTTATTTAAATAAAGATTAAGTTTTTGCCTGTTGAGTTATAAATTACATATTACGTCAATTAATTAAACGATTCCAAATGTAATAACATAAGGTTTTAAAGTCATGGAATTACGGTTTTAAACATTTAGACCTAGCCTGTAATTAATGAATTTAAACTCCATTAAAATTGGTCATTAAAATATGTTATTTATGAGGACTGAGATCTTCATTTGCAATTATTCAAAAATTACAAGAAATTTTCTTTAAATCTGAAAGCCTGAAGAATGAATTAAATAAGAACGATTAGAATTATGGATATATTTGCGCAAACGAGAGAGGAGGAAAGTAACAGCAGAAAATATAATTCTGAGTGAGTGGAATTAAAATGTAGGGAGGAATATGGAGGTAAAGGAGAGGAAGGAGGGAGAATAAGAAATGTGTGGGATAATTCCTAGGAAAATGAGATTACTTTCAAGAAGGTCATGAAGGATATTAAAAGAATACAGGATAGGATGGAATATCGGTGGTTATATCGATGAATATATGGGAGGAATATAGTTTAATGAAAAAGGAATGTAGATATTACCCAGAGGAATGAATGAGGTGTGAAAATGTAAAAATAATAT
>WYDF02087313.1:0-10983 GCA_009867245.2 Adranes taylori | reverse complement strand
TGAGGGTAAGAGTTTCTGCTCCGTAAGTGAGTACTGGCAATACGCATTGGTTAAAAACCTTTCTCTTTAGGCATATAAGGATATTAGATTTGAAGATATGTCTTAATTTGCCAAAAGCGCCCCACGTTATCCTGATTCTGCGTTTTATCTCACAGAATCGGTTTGTTCAGTTACTTTCAGTAAGTTGTTGTGTAGAAAGGATAAATAAACAGCTCCCACATAACGCATTACGTATTAAAAAATTAATATTAACGAATATATTGTATATAAGTTGTATATATAGTTAGTTGCATAAAAGTTAGTTATTATAACTGCAATAGTTTAACTTAACTATGTACATTAAGCGACGTAAAGTTTCTGGAAGAGCTTTTTAAATTTTTTTACACATCTAGGGTGCTGTTATTTTCGAAATACTGGTTGACGAAGTTTTCGTTAAATTTTTCTATAGCTTTGTTAGCTGCTGACGACTCCATTATATGAAGCGACCCTTCATCGAAATATTGTTTGTGTAGATGGGCTAGCGTGTTTTGTTTTACCTTAATTTGTCACTATTTTGTGGCCATGATTACATTTCAATCTTGCGGATATCCCGTCTTTTTAATATCAGAATGAGGGAATGAACTTTTTTATTGGCTTCTGTTATTTCTACGTTATTTTTTGCTTCAAGTGCTTCTGTCGTCCCTGAGTTTCTAATGAACCATTGAACATCTAGAGCCTTTCTGCGAAATTTGTCGTACGCTATCGTGCATCTTCCTTTTGCTTTTTCATGCCCATTTCCCCATATTTCATTCCCATACATCAGCTGAGATCCCAGTATTGTATTCATATTATTCTTCTCGGTGTCAATGAAACTTTTGTCTTGTACTTAAGGATTGTACTTAAGGATTGTCTTGTACTTAAGGATTGAGTACATTTTTAGCGCGTTCCATTCTCTTTACATGTTGCACAAAATCCATTTGTCAAAAGTAACTCATAGATAGGTGGCCTTTTTCACAAGGGTTATTTTCTTTCCCAAGTAATTCACGGGTTGTTTTGAGTTTTCCAAGCTTTCCAGTCTTTGTAAAAATTGGCCATTACTTCTAGGCACTTTTTTAACATATTTTTTGCGATTTTAGGATTTCAATGATATGCTACAACTGCTGTCTCATCCGCAAGTTGTAGTCCTGAGCCTATGTGCTGGAATTTCAGCATATTACAGACGAATAAATTAAATACCATAGGTGATAAAAGGAGAACCTTGGGGCACACCCGCCTCTGCCTTTATGAAGGTATGGTGACTTAAAAATGTTTATACTGTTTTTGTTAGCTCTAGCGGAAACTTTAGAGTCCACATTTTGTACACCAGTTCGTCGTGCCAAGCACGATTATGCTTTCACGACGTCAAGCATTGCCGAGTAAACTGTATAGTCTTCTTAATTCGCTTATGATTGTCCCAATGTTTGTCGCTTTCTATATGGTTGCTAATTTCTCTCTGAACCTTAGCTGCTCCTTTGGAATTATCTAGTTTTCTTCTGTAGATATTTGCCCTATATTATTGATTTTGCATTCAGTTACTTTCAGTAACTTTTTGTGTAAAAAGGATAAATAAACAGCTCCCACCTATTTTAATCCATCACCTGAAAGCAACACAGCTTATCAGAGAAAACTCCCTATCAATATAAATAAATGCAAGGCATTAGAAAACTGTATCAGTACATTCCTAACGAGAAGAAAGTTTTCTTGGGCAAATTAACGATTGGCCGACAAGATCAGCGGAAATATAGCTAGGAGGGTTTTGACTACCTATTTTATTAGTTTTACCTCTTTGAATAATTTAATTTTAATTAAATTAACTTTTAATTAACTTCACTTTTTATTGCCAAAATAAAGTAGTTTGTTTAAAAACAGAATGAAGTTCTTTGTTTATAAATCTTTGCTGACTTTGAAAAGGAGTGATCTCTTTAAGGGAGAAAAAAATCTGAGGTCCCTTTAGTTTTAGAAAACCTTAACAAATGTATTTTTGCTCCAGCAATGATACCTGGTAAAAACAAAACAAAAAACTACTACGTTGTTAAACAGTATTTTGTTTCTCCTACAAAGTTTTAATGGAGATAACGCCTTTTTTAAACGACCGATTCAATTTAGTAGTTTATTAATTGTGGTTTTATTGATATCTTCAAGTATGCAAAGAAAAATCATTAACATATCCGCACCAGAATTTAATATGACATATAATTAACGGGTAATTAGAATTTAAAAAATGTCACCCTCAATCATCTAATATCTATTACCTTGTTGCTTCTTCATTTTCATTCTCGCACATAGATATTCTGACATTCTTCCACACACTTGTTTAGTTCCACACACAAATTGAGCAATTAATGACGATGTTTTAGATATTTGAAGCCAGCTACCCCCTGTAACAATCTGAAGACTAATTTCGTCATTTATCGAATGGAGCCCATGGATGTGAAGTAATTTTGACAAAGTACAGATAATCCGGATGTTATGAAATTTTAATTTCCTTCTTTGTATTCCCTCTGGTACCCAAAACCGTCATCAAACGGGCAATATAAAAATCCATATAACAATTATATCAGTAAAAGTATAAGCTTGATATCCGTGCCCGCCTGTAGGGCCAGTCAACTAAATAACTGATGCGTACCAGCCTATTCGAGCCACATGCGTTTTTGTGTAAACAGTCAGTTCAGTATAAGTGCCCACTGACTACGGCTATTCATTTGGTGCTAGTTGTTGAAGAAATAATAATAAATATTTGGTTCCCCTATTTGCCAATGGCACGGACTACGTATTGCCGTGACTTGCGACCGCGGCGCGACATTGTCTAATTGCCGTGGGCAGCGATATGTTTAAATTGGCGCGGCCTGCGGTATGACTTAATTGCCGCGGCCAGCGGTTCTCATATTTGCTGCGGTCTTCATATTTGCCTATGACGCCGACAGATCAGCTGGACATTTTCGAATTGCCGTGGCTTTGCCGCGTCATAATCTTAATGCCGCGGCTTTGTAGATGCCAGCGACATGTCTAATTGCTGCGGCTTCGCGGCTGCCAGCGACATGGTCTAACTTCCAAGACTTGACCGCTGCCAGCGACATGACAAATTTCCGCGGCTTTGTCCAATTATTGCAGCTATGCCGTGGACATCGACATGGCCTACTTACCACGGCTTTGCCGCGGTCAGCGACATGGCCTAATTGCCGCGGCTTTTCCGCGACCAGTGAGTGTCATCTAATGACGCGTTACAACAAAGTGGGCAAAGTGGTAGGTAGTTGAGTACGAAAAATATTCTTCGTACTCAAATACCTATGTATATCAATTTTCATTGCGATGGGTTGAACCGTGTAGAAGTTGATGTAATGCAGCGCCATGTAGTGACGAGTTACAATAATGTGGATAGCATGAAAACCTTCTCCCTAAAAAAATACATATAAGTGCCATATTTTATGATGATCAGTCAAACGGTGTCGAAGTCTATTAATAATCAATGTTCATGAAATTCGTCTCAAGGCGGACCTGGGCCGACGCTTATATTTCTTTTATATATTTCCTATGATAATAAATCTGCTTGGAATAGACCTTTTTATATTTAATGAAATATTATTGTATACTGGTTGTTTCCAGAAATGGATCGACGTAAATTTTACCATCCCTCGCTGATATCCGAAGATGAAATTTTAAATTTATTGGATTCAATAGATGAAAACGAGTTTGTTACTGATTTTTAGGACATTTTTAATGATGACCCCGATTATGAAGCTGGTACTTGAAATTTTGAAACGCAACTTGAAGAAGTTAATCTGAGGAAGTTGAAGCAGGACTAGCACAGTCCAAAACAGCACCTTGATCAAGTTGAACTTGGTTATTTGATAAACACGTTTATTGGGTCTTCTAGCGAAATAGATCCACAAAGTGTAAGAGTCAAAAATATTTTATGGCGCAAGAAAAACCTTCAGCTAAGTAAGAAACAGTTAGAGTTAAAAAAAGTTAAATAACCACCGTGAAAACTCCTCTTGACTATTTTAAAAACTTTATTGAAGACAATTTATACGAGCAAATTGCCAATGAGGTGCACCTTTATGCTAGCCAAACAAATATTTCAACATAATTTGTAACTGCGGCAAGAGAATTACAAAAATATGTGGGAATTCTTATTTATATGTCAGTATACAAATTTCCGAACAATTGGGATTATTGCTGAGAAAATGCATTCGAAAGAATGCGACAAAACATGACGAAAAATCGGTATAAAGAAATACGTCGTTATTTGCATTTCAATGACACTAACAAAATGTAAACACCAAGAGATCCAAATTTTGGTTCAATTTTCAAGGTCCGATAAGTTATAGATTATTCCAATGCCCATTTTCAATGGTTTCAAAGATTATTTCAAGTGGATGCAGCAAAAGGAAGCCGAGGATGAAGAAGTAGAGGAAACATATAAAATACTGGAAAAGACTATCTCGAGGATTCCAAAGAAACATGTTGTCGTGGTTATGGGGGACTGGAATGCATAGGTCGGCGAGATACTTAACGATGATAACTCAAGAGAAGCTGTAGGTGAACATGGACTCAGCGAACGTAATGAGAGATGAGAACACTTAATCCAATTTTCTGTGGATAACGAATCACGAATACCAATTTTAAAAAACACTTTAGAAGACTATCTACATGGTCGTCGCCGGGTGGAAGGTATAAAAATCAAATTGATTATATGCTGGTAAAGAAGATATGGAAAACCTCAGTCAAAGATGTGGAAACCAAACCTACTGCTGAATGTGGGTCAGATCACAAACTACTAAGCGCAGAATACCAAAATAAAGTTTAACAGAACAACAAAAACAACAATCACAACCAGAAAAATACCTAAAGACCTAACCAAATTATAATCGGCACGCAAAAACGCAAAAACAGTAGGAAACCAGAAGCCACAGGAGATCCAGAAAAAAACTTGGACAAATCCCAAAGAAAAGTTATAGGCATGGAAACACTGGATGACAGACGACACAATGGAACTAGTAGAAAAAGGGAGGGAGTAAAAGAACTGTACAAAAATTTCACCGACAAAAATCAACGGACCGCAGAACTAAATGCTCAAATAAAGCACCTAAGATGAAGATATTAAAAATAGACAAATCAAAGCCATATGCTGTGAAATACAAGGATACGCTGATCATCAGGAACCTAAAGAACTGTTCAACAAATAGTAAAATATCTATCCAGAGAATTCAAGGCACAAATTCAAATGATGAAAAAGGAAACATCATAACCAATCTGAAGGGAATAGCAGAAACATGGAAAAACTACTGTGAACATCTATACTCGAATACCACAACTGAAGATGAATTTGAAAAATCACACAATGGGAGAAAGAACCAAGTATATTTAGAAGCGAAGTAGTAGCTGCCATAGGAAAACTGAAACTAGGAAAAAAACAAGCGGAGAAGACCAAATAACAGCTGAAACAATAAAAGGCATGGAGGAAGGCGGAATCAACATTATCCACACAATATGTGAAGATATATAAAATACCGACAAATGGCCAAGCGACTGGTGTAAATCTCAGTTTATTCCAATCTAAAAAAAAGGATCCTCAACAGATTGTAATAATTACATAACAATAGCTTTAATATCACATTCAAATAAAGTTCTTCTTAACATCGTTAATGAAAGGCTTAAAGTGTTTCTGCTAGCCCAAATTTCGGAAGAAAAATCTGGAGTTGTCCCAGGAAGAGGCACTCGGGAACAAATCTTAAATGTACGCCAAATTGTAGAGAAACCTCGAGAATACAATGTGCAAACTTACCTATGCTTCGTAGACTATTCCAAAGCATTCGACTGCGTAAACTGAAACAAAATGTGGGAAATAATCAGAGAAATGAGTGTTCCATACCATTTGAGTTGGCTCCTAAAAGAGCTGTATGGAAACAACATGACTACACTACGGATAAATATCACTTACTCTGATGAGTTTAAGTTAGGAGCAGGAATTCGCCAAGGATGTGTGCTGTCGCCAATGCTATTTAATATGTATTCTGAACATATCATGCGAATCGTTTTCGATGATTGGAATGGAAGAATAGCAGTGGGAGGACGCGGAATTAATAAACTGAGAATGCACGGTGCGAGGATGAAATAAGACGACAACTAAGAATGGCTAGGGCAGCAACAGTAAAGCTATCGAAAATTTGGAAAGACAGCCATATAACTAAGGCCACGAAACTTCAGCTTGTAGATGCATTAATACTCCCCATTGCACCATATGCCTCTGAAATGTGGACTATCAAAAAAGATGACGTAAACAGGATCCTTTATGTTCTTTGTGGATCCAGGAAGTCCTTTGAGATGTGAGTATATAGAAGGATACTACGAATCCCATCGATAGTACGTCGTACAAATAAGTCTCTGCTGCAAATTTCTGATTGCAAATCAGAAACGCAATATATATATATATATATATATATATATATATATATGCAATAAATGTAACATAAATTTGAGTTACACTGCAACAAAAACTTGATTTACAGCTTTTCATAAACCGTAAAATATATTGAGTAATTTTTCAATAATGGATAAAAAAGAAAAAGCAGATTAATTGTTATTATTGAACTCATTATTAAACTTATCTTTTTAGCACTAACTATCCAAGTCTACATTTGTTGCAAAAGTTTATGTACATTTAGTTTTAAAGGTCTCGATTAAGTCAAATATAATTTTTTCACATCGATAAAAAATTTGAGCATTAGACGGTTACTCGGATGCATAGCTGATTCAATCAGATTAAAACTTCAAACAACATCAGCTATCCTCTCTGGATGTTTAAGCTACGTGTATTTTATTTCCATTGGGGAAGATGTTTGTTTCGATGGTGCTTCTTTCTTATCATTTGGCATCATAATGGCTTCAATCTTTAAGAACACTGTATATTATTATATAATATACTTTGCAACTGCACCGTTAAACTCTTATTTGTGTATGTTTAAGAAATAAGAATTGATCACCTATTAGAATTGATCACAAATGAAACTATTTGTAGAAAAATTTACTGGACTAGATTTAGAAAAATATGCATTTTCTGGAGCGCGTTCGCAATAGTTAGTTTCGTGTGGTGAGTTTCTCTCTATATAACATCTACCAAACAGAAAAATTCTTGAAATTTAAATTTTCCATTCAACAGAAAAATGTGTTATATAAATGGATTCATAACATCGAATGCAAGGACTATAAACCATTCTATAACAAGTAAGCCTGCGCAATTCAAATACAAAGCCCCTTAGCATTTACCACCCCCCCCCTCCCCAACAAAATATTAAACGTGAGATTTGTCGTGGAGAAGACCAGCGCCGTAAAGTTTCCTACATCTGCTCATACGCTAGCGGTTTCCAACTAAAGTATATAGTATATTTGTTCCTATCTCGCCATCTGCACCTCTTTAGATAATAAAGATGCGCAATCATATCGCCCCATCGCTGTGAAAATCTCATCGCGATCGAAGAAGTATGGGAAACGCCTCGCATTAATAGAGTTGGAATTTGCGGATGGAAGAGAGGAGAGAGGAAGGTATGGCGCCGGCGTCGTATCGATATTTTCTTGCATCGTGTCACGTCTTGGGGCGTTTGGATGGTTGGTCTTGCGTGTCAATTCATTCGCGTCGACAATGACGCCATCTTACACGATAAATTTGTATTATAACCCCGTCTGTCTCTATTTGAACAAAGCGTAAGCTTGTCTCACTTTGTTTCGTTGAAATTTATCGATCGTATAAAGTATACAAATAATGTAGTTGACCTACACGCAAGCTGAAAGTTTTTTATTTGAATTATGGTTTTCTGAAATAAATTAAAATATGTTTTATTTGAAAATCAAGCAACTCTAATTTGGATTCAACAATTTATATAATATATTTAATTGTCAGAAAGGACATCTAAATGCCAATCGATAACACAGGCCTGCATTTTTTTGGTTCTATCAAGTTTTCTTCTGATTATGGACTTTGAATTTTTGCGCTCAATTCAAAAATGACGTTAGTTTTTTCCTTCATGTCAGAATTTTTTGCAAATTGCAATTTGTCAAAATGTGTTATATATCCAAAAAAATCACAAATATAAGACGTAATGACACATTAAAATACATAAGAAATGTTGCCATCTGTCGGTTTATGATGAAAACGAATCGTTGAAAGCATAAACCGGGAGATGGCAGCACATTCGTTATTAAGCTTGTTGTGCATCTCAGCTGACTGTCAATTGCGACGCAACCGTGGATACGTATCCTCCGCGATCAATAGTATTTGTGTCAGCGGATATACGCTAAAAAGCAAACATACAGTGTTCGAACTGGCACCAGGAGACTGTAAAAAGCCTTTTTTTAGATTTGTGGTGACTTAAGACAAAAAAGACATATAACATCGTATCTCGCGTTTTTCGGGGTAAAAGTAGGAGATCAAGATAAAATTTGGGCACCCCATTATGTTTGCTCTACGTGTGTTGAAGAACTGAGACGGTGGTTAAAGGGTGAACAAAATTGTTTCAGATTTGGCGCTTCGACGGTCTGGTGTGAGCTACAAAAGCATAGTGATGACTGTTACTTTTGTTCAACCGGTGTTAACGGTTAAAATGAATAAAAAGAACGTCGTCTAACCAAATCAGCCATCGGCTTTACGTCCTGTCCCTCATGGTCCAGATATACTAGTGTCCGTGCAACCAGAACATTTACCTGAAGTAGATGGCTCAGAAATTCAATCAAGTAAAGAAACTGAACATAACAAAGTGGAGTTCGAACCTTGCAATTCTGCCCCGCAACAACTTGCACAAACTGAACTGAACGATTTGATTCACGACAAATGAGGCTTTAGAATTGCTTGGTTCACGGCTCAAAGATAAGAATTTGCTCACAGCTGGCGTTTCGTTTTCCTAGTTCAGGTACAGAGAAAAAGATTTTATCCCAAACTTTTCGGGAAAAGGAGGCTTAGTGTACTGCGATGATGTGTATGAACTATCTAGGATATTCAACATTCCGTACGAAAGCACTGGTTGGAGGCTATTCATCTATTCGTAAAAACGAAGCATTAAAATTGCCCTGTTTCACAACGAAAACAGGTATGCGTCAATACCCATATGGCATTTTGTACACGTAGAAGAACCATATGACAATTTACCATTTGTTCTCCAGAAAATTAAGGACGACAATTATAACTGGATCATGTGTAGTGATCTCGAAGTAATATTGATGAACACTGGACAGCAAGGTGGGTACACTATGTTTCCTTGTTTTTATGTGAGTGGGATAGCAGAAACAGGGAAAATCATTGGAAACAGAGAAATTGGTCATAACGAACGTCATTAGAATCTGGCGTAAAAAAAAGTGCTTCAAAAGCCTCTCATCGAGTTGACGAAAGTTCTCCTTCTACCTCTACATATTAAATTGGACTTGATGAAGCCACTTGTGAGAGCCTTACCAAAAGATGGCAAATGTTTCGAGTACATTTGTAACAAACTTGCAGCCTTGTCAACCGCAATACTAAGAGTAATAATCCTAAGCTGTCTTTACGGGTTCGGACATTAGAAAACTTTGCAAAGATGGAAATTTGGAAAAAGAAATGGAAATTGCTAAAAAAGGAGCCTGGGTTGCCTTTAAAGATGTAGAAAGCAAGTTTCTGGGCAACAAGAAAGATCCGAATTTCAAGTCTATAGTTGAGACTATGGTGCAGAAGTACCAAAATTTATGCTGTTCCATGAGTTTGAAGGTTCATTTCATATATTCACATTTGGACTACTTTCCTGAGAATTTGGGTGCTGTTAGTGCAGAGGCGGGTGAGAAATTCGATCAGAACATCAAAGAAATTGAAAAGCGTAACGAAGGAAGATGGCATACTACAATGATGGCGGACTATTGCTGGATGTTGCACCGAGATAATCCCAGAAGAGCACATGCACGGAAAAGCCTGAAACAGCATGGCTGGCCCAAAGATAAGTGGACAGAATCACTAAAATCGTGAATTTTTTATTTTCTATATTCTATTATACATATTATGTCTACAATAAGCCGCAAAACAAGGTCATTTTCGTGTTCAGTGCACTAAGATACATTGGAATCATTCATCAAAAGTTAAAAAACAGAACCATCGCAAGCTAGTGTAATGAAACAAGAAAGTTGCAAAAGGGAAATAAAATATAAAATATATGCATTCTCACGTCTAAATTTGCGGCATGAAATTAAGTTAGGTTTATTCTTTGCTTTAACAGGATAAACAAATTATACTTTCAGTCAAAGCCCTCAATTCTACCGGAAATAGTAGAGCAATAATTTATTTAGGGCGTAAACAAAATTAATAAAAGGTTATTTGCCGTATTTAAGAAGTTCAAACGCTATTAAAAATTGGCAATGAAGCAATAATTATTGGACATTTTACTTGCTTATTGCGGATTCCCTATCCCCTGTTTCTGTGTCCGTCGTGGAAATTATTCTTTTTCAATTTCTTAGACTTGTTATTTTCGCAATTTTCCTTTCTTGTAGTGCCCTTGGGTGTCTCGTCCATGAAAGACCCGTCCTCACGGTGATCTAATAGCAATTCATACTGGTTTACTACTAAGACTATTCCTTCCAATTCTGCGATTGAGTTCTTCGATTTGTTTTAAAGTTTCCTCCTCAAATCTACAAATACCTTCTCGTCCCTGTATATTTTGATTACCTCCGCGATTCTCGCATACCGTTAACTATCCGTAAGCACCATTTTGCGCGCACTTTATGTCCCGGTTATTATGCAAGGAGTTTTCCTTATATATTTCCTATCTCTCAAGACCCCGTACGGCGTACGCAGTCCCATCTATTGGTGAATTGACTATGTATATTGTTTATCTATACCTATATTTTTCTTATATATTTTACACTTACTGAAGCAGCTATTCTATAGCTGCTTATTGTCTACCATCTGCTCAAAGTCCCCTAAAAATTAGCTACCTTGCTCCATACGTACATTGTATA
>WYDF02087302.1:0-10983 GCA_009867245.2 Adranes taylori | reverse complement strand
CATGAAAAAAATAGACAACCTATTAATCTCACATAGAGAGAAAAAAAAACATATATATATATATATATATATATATATATATATATAGCAAAACATAAATATTGAACTGTAAAAAATTCAAATATAAGCAAATTATTTAAATAATACATTTTTTATTAAGTATATTTATCAAAATAGGAAATATGGATAATATAAAATCATATTATTATATATTTTATTTTTCTGCAAGTTGTCGAACATATTTCCTTTTGGGCGAATGTTGCTGTTATCTACCACCGGACCGCACTATATATTCGTCAATATATTTAATTTAGTGATATCTAAATTATAAACTATAGTGGGCGTCGCTTATCATTAGTCGAGACCGCACGTAGCATAAAATAAAAAATATGACGGGAATCATTAGAAAAATGCTATTTTCTCAAAACTAATGGAACGAATTTAAAATGTTTTTTTTACATTCCAAAAATTTCTTTCATATACTTAATAGACAATATAAATCATGCTTTTTAAAAATCTAATTAATTACACTAAATAATTTCAATTATTAGTTATTAAAAATCTCAATATTTCATTTTCATAAAAAATCTCATAGTTTTAATAGAATGATTGAGTCAAGCGTCACTTTCTGGTAATCCATGATGAGATATAAATTGGAAGTGCTTTTTTAGTTCGTGATTTATCACGAAGTAAAACCACTATGAATTCATATTCTGTATGCCTGAAAATGGCCCGAAAAGGTTGAAACTATAATCACAATTTAACATATATAGATTAATAGTTTTAATAAAAATTTCATGATATTGTTAGCTATCTGAAAAAAGTATACTTATAGATAAGGCTTCAAATAGAATGAAAACAAATATATTTAACCCTGTTAGATTCTATAACAATGTCATATTAAAAGAAATATAATGCTATTTCCACAATTTTGACATAACTTATTATTTTCTTCTTCACTTAGCAACGCTAACAATAGATTTTCAACGACCGAATGTCAAATTGCCGTAGCATAAATAATTGCGATAGTCAAAACACTTATTTTTACCTTTTCTCTCGCTTTTCATTTCTTTCCCAATTCGCCTATCTTTAATATCGATAAACCAACATAATATCTATCTCCTTTAGAAATAAAAACAAAAGAAAAGGATAGAACTACCTAAAAAATAAAAGAGTACTTAAATGAATGGACTATTATCCATCCCATATAATATATCTGAGTACGATATATGATTGGCAATAAAAAGATCTTGCAAATAAATCTATTTGACGTAGAAGGGAACGTTGCCAATTGTTGGCGGTTTTTCATGAAATAAATTAGCAAAATTTCTTAATTGCTGTTTCTCTTTCTCTTGTCTATGTCTTAACCATTTACGTTAAATATTAATTACGTTTTATCTTTGGAACCAGAAAAAAATCGGGAAGATTTAGAGGTCCACCCAGACCACACGAAAATCAAGATTAATTAGCTATCTAAATTGATTATTTTGTATACATCTAGTCATTGTGGAGGTTCTACAGGGGGGGGGGGCGGCTGCTCATAAGAGCTGTAACCTTTTCTTTAACTGGTGGCAATATGGTTGACACCAGTTAAAGTAAAGGTTAAAGTTGGTGTCAAAATAAAATAAATTGAAAATAAGAAAACCCTGAGTTTTGAGGAAAAGGGCTGTTGCAAAATTATAAGCACCCTGTACATAACAAAGCTTTCATTTTAAAATAGTTTTTTCAAATAAAATCAAAAGCGTTACCAAAGCACTATCTAACAAAATTTATTTCAATCTACGTGGCAACGTCGCCTTTTATGGAAAATTCAAATTTTATAAGGGTATTTGTGTGTATGCTGTAATACATTATACATATGAAAATTTTGCATATGCAATTTTTTATTAATCGAGTGTACCAAATTTCGTTAAAACTTGCAACTAGTTTATTAGTTTGACGTTTAATCAGTTTAGAACTCTATTATTTAAGTAAGGCAACACCCTATTTGCCTTACTGCGTCTTTGCATTTGATACCTTACATATGGAGATTCAGCACGTTACGTACACATAAGTATTTGCTATACGTTATAGGCGTCTCTTGTACACTTTTCAGTTGACACTAAATTTTAAGATTGTCCATCGTTTTTGCATTTAATATTCTACTATTGTGAATGAGTTTACTGTTTTGGCATATGTATTAAACTACTTTAGCACAATGATTCAGACAATGTTGATGGCAAAAATATTGGGAGACCACTATAGTTCACTCAACACCCCGATCGTACAAAGGTGTTAAGATCACTGAGCGCCTGTGACGGACCTGGGCCGTTCCAATGGTTAGCCACATACACTCCATTGGTATAGGCAAATACATAAGGTTGAAGAAGAAGCCAAGCTAATATAAATACATGCAATAAAACAGTGTATGCTTACGTTTCCACAGACTACAAAATCAAGAATGAAACCGGCCTCGCTGTTGTTATCATTGCGTAATATGTAATCATATATATTAACTGTATTTAGGTTCTTATCTTATAACCTGGTTTCTTACCAGTGCCGTGCTGTTGTAATTTATTTATTTATTTTTATCAAACTATTTAGAGTAACATGCTATGTTACAATCTATTTGAAAAACTCCAGACGTCCAACGTGGAGTATGGACTTACTGTGAATTAGGAGAAAAGAAAAATCATGACTGTCGTTCCAGTAAACAACAAGTGGACTGATAGACGCTACATTGAGGGATTAACGGTAGACAATTCGGTTGTCATTTATCTGGGAACTATGATCATTAATCTAGGTGGGGCTTCATAGGAGAAATCGAGAGACTAAACACTATTTTGAACTGAATATAGCGGCAATATCAACACTGGCAATGATCTGGATATAACCGCAGTTTAGTGAAAGTAATGGTGAAATTTTCAGAAACCATGCGTCAGAGACCTGGATCCTCCAGAATAGATGCTTTTGAGATGTGGTGCTGAAGGAGAATTCTTTGTATTTCATGGACAGAAAAATGAATATATATATATTAATTCTGAGGCAAGTAAATCAATCTTGTCTGATCCTGAGGTGAATTAATCTTGTTTAATCAATCCTGTTTGATGTAAATCAATTCTGAGGTTTATCTAGCACCGCGCACCACACGATCCTCACTTTCTTTGGACATATCAGAGCCGACAATACAGAAATACTCTAATAAGGCAATTTGTCCTCGTTCCCAGTTAGATTGATGTTAGAAAGATTGAGCATTTGATATCCACAATAATGTAAAGACTTTAAGATAACTAGATGTGATAAAATGTATGTAAGATAGAAACAAGTGGACGGTTACGGGAAAACTTACCACAGATCCGTTTTACCTCAAAATGTAGAACTAATTATGGATTATTAATTATACCCTATGCTATTTAATTTTGTCTTAAATAAACCCTCTATAGAACATAATTAATGTAACAAATAGAGTAGGGTAACTAGTACGACGGTCTTGCCAATGGTATAGGCGAATTATCGATATAAATCAGTATCGGTGTGAGCGCAGCGTGCGGGGGTTTAGTGGTATAAGATAGTTGCGATAATTCTGGCTAAAAACAATTAGTAAAATCTGCACACGGATATCTATACAGGCTAATTAGAAGGGCAACCATAATGAATAAAAACGCCGTACAGCGTACTTGAACTAACAACAGTAAGTTCCTGGCATCGGCCGCTGAAATCTCTGTCAGTCAGATCTGTAAAAATATAATTATGAATTAGTCTAAATAAAAAGAAGCATTAGCTAAAATGAAGTCATGAATAAATCAAAATGTCGATTCTAGTAACGGGAAATTAATTAAGTAATTAGACATGAAGCCTAATTACTTAATTTATTTTAACGAATAAAATAATTTAAAAGTATTTGGTAACAAGTTTGTTTATCGAGGTAAAGTAAAATAAATGAAAGGAATAAATAAGATCAATGTGCGTGCAAATAAAATAATTATAAAATATGTTTGTGGGGAGCGACTGTCCTGTAAATAAATCTTATTAATAATTATTGGAGAAGTAAATTGATGATTTATAAACGGCATTTTGAGTGAATTATTGTTACGCAATATTCGAGCATAATTAACATCTAATTTTATTATTCTACAAGGCGATATTGATTTGTATGCACGTTTTATTTAGTTGCATGTATGCATTCCTAAAACGTACCAATACATTTTACTTAAATTTAAACGACTATTTCTTTTAAGTGTCTGAATGTTTGAAATACGATCAGCTTTTGCTAAGGGTTGTGTAGTACCTAGATAGAGATACAATTAAATCTGAAAGGCACAGTGGCACAGTGTTAGCAAGGGTGAAGTGTGGTGTTTTATTTTGTCTTCTATTGGAACAACTAAGGGATTATAATTCGCATATTCTAAATCAATAAAACTATAAGTTTTATCTGAAGTAAATAGATTTTAACAAGCGATGAAATGAAGTGCATTCTTCTAAAACAATAAAGGATCTTAGTACCTACAAAATGAGAACAGGAATCGCTATGCAACCCATAGAAAGATTCCTCTCTCACCAATGTCACGTTGGAGTGTAACCTCTCCCCTTACAAAATAACGTGAAAATATTTATGATAAAGGGACTGATAACTTATGACAACCGAGAGAGATGGGAGGTTCTGGTTAGAAGAGCCACCTCCAACTTTGAAAACCAATAAGCGTCATAATCACCACGCATATTCCAGGACGTAAGAATATTTATGATGATATATTTAGTCAGTTTGAGCTTATCCTGAATGTACAATAATTCCATAAGATGCATATTACAAATGTGTGTAAAATTACAGCTTTTTAGCATTAGAACCGTATATTTGAATAAATTAAAAATGCTGGATTTCAAAAAATAAAATAAATTTATTTTCGCTACCTGCAGATAATGCATATCTCTCCATCAGTCGTGTTCCACTTACTTTTCCTACAAAACGTGCTTCCCAATCAAAAACTCGAATTAGAAATCTTCATTAGACTTATATCTTTTACGTACCTACATATATTTGATACATAAAAAATAAAAATAGGCTTTGTCCAAATTATTTGAAAACTTAAGAACGGATAAAATAGATTTTTTAAATTACAAATGACTAAAACGAAATATAATTAATAAATTGATAATTCTCTGCAAAAACTTGTTCTAGATTTAATTAATATGAATACAAAAGTGACAACATTGGTCCTATCTAATTTATTTATTAGACCCACCGCAGACTCGATACGGTTGCTAAGTCTGGTGACAAACTGGACAGATGACTCAAAACATTTTTTAAGAGAAGGCAGACAGACGTATGTCTTTTCGGAGACGATATCTGATACGTTTACGTTTTTAAATAGCTAAACGAGTTGTATAGAGATAGATGATGGGCTTTGGCTGAATGCATTTTTATGACATAATTATCTCATGTATTATTATTAGGTCCGGATTTTAATAGTTATTATAGTATTATTATGGCGTTAATGATTGCGTGGAAACAATATTGTTCCTTGTTTCTGATAGATAAATGATTCTAATTTGATGATAAAATAGCTATGAAGTTTTATTTAGAGCCATAAGTATTTATAGCTTCTTTGAAGCATGTCCTAAAGAAAACATATTTGGGTGTTTTTGCAGAACATGAGCTCTGAAAATTATATATAAGAATTTTTATATACTGAAGAAATAATATTTTCTATAATTTTCATATTTGTACTATCACCTTAGCGACTATCACATTAGCTCCACTTAAATAATATCATTAATGAGCTAGCATTTTAGAAAATCGGTGTTCTGACTATAATATGCTTCATTTCAAATTGCAAATTTAAATCTGAAGTTGCAGGTCAATTGCTAGCACTGCTAAGGAGATCTTATTCAAATGACTAAAGTATTAAATTACAAAAAACAATTAATAAATTCAATCATCAATCGGATAGAAATATATTTTTTTATTATTACAAACGCCAAATAACGGACTTGAAGCAACAGTAAAATTTGGCATCGGCCGCAGAAATCCCTGTCAGCCAGATCCATAAAGATATAATTATCAATTAGTCCAAATAAAATAATCATTAACTAAAATTTATTCATGTCTTAATGAACAAATCAAAGTGTAATTAGGCATGAATCTTTGCAGTCTTCGAGGCATATTTTTGAAGATATAAATACTGGAACAATAAACTTGTTATTGCCTTTCTGTGTTTATCATATAAGAAATTGTGTACTTTATAATAAAATTAGAGAAACAACGAATTCCTAACCCAACACTGAATCTCATGCAAGAACAAATTATGTTACAAACAGAATAAAATATAAAAAGCAGTATAGTGGTCATAAACAAATAACGATCCTGCTTTCATTAATTCTGTAACAAATAAACCCATACTTGTTAGAAGTTTCAAATTACAAAATAAATATAAATGTTCTTGCTAAATTACAACTGATTTATATCGTTATAAATATGAATAGGCAATAAATGTGTAAATAACAATGAAGAAGAAATGCCACTAACTCACAAACGCCCATACCAATATTTGCCCAATAATGTCCAACACACCTTTACTGTCAACGCATTCGTAACTCATATCCCGCTTTCTTAGTCACTCAAGCAGGTCTATTACAGACCATATGATTCTCAATAAAAAGCCTATCAAGGTGTCAGAACTGGACATGATGCACTGAAAAGATTGTTATCGGCTGAATAGCCTCAAACGAAAAGGAGACACATGAATAAAACAATTAAATAATTAAGCTATGATTAATTCATAAGAACAAGAAAAAACGCCCTCCTATAACCAAATGCAGTAAGTGGTTATATAAAAGAAACAATTATCGTTCTAAGAGGTGCATTATGTAATACATAATGCATATACTTTCAGATTAGAGTAATCGTACAAAAAAGACATTCATGTCCAAATAATCGAAATAATTTATGGATTTCCCGTGCATGTGTGCCGTTTTAGGCACACGTGTTATAACCATTTATTCACATATATACCCTGTGCTAAATAAAGTTGTATATGTATGTATATCTTAGTTGCGAAATTCGAGGACAGTATTTTATATTATGTATTTTTACATATCCCAACCGACGAATTTTTATGGCTTCATATTTCCAATGGACAATTTTTTATAGCCTAACGAACTTTCTTATTTACTTTGGAAAAATTGTTGCTATTTTTTGAGCTCTTGTTCATGTAAAGTTACTACACAATGTTTTGAGTTGCATCTTTAAACTCTTCTGCGAACATTTCGCGTGTTTTGATGACATAATTTAGAATTAGAAAATATCCAGCGCTATCATTTGGTCAGCGAGCGTTTATCGCGGCTCTAGGAGAGGTTTGTTCACAGTAGCCTTAAATTCAATATTCAATCAATTCTAAAATCAACTTTCCAATTAATCAATTATCAAATAAAAACTAAAATCATTAGCTAAACAACGCATCGTTACATATCGCTACACAACGCATTTGTAGAATATATCAATTCCTCTAACGTTTACTTTTCTTTTCTTTTTCTAATATATTACATTTTTTAACTCTGTTCTCAACCACTAACCGTGTATACGATGCTACAATGAGAAGACCGGCGTCAAAGAAGGAAAAGTCGCGATCAACGTCACCAACGCCAAGCCAATACATCTCCTACAGCCAGATCATCTCCATTCGCTTGCACCACGCAAAAGGGTATTGCACTCGACGACGCATTTTCACATCTCCGGTTCCATGCACTGGCTGGACGATTTCTCGATCATCACCATCAGCTACAGCGAACTCGAGCCACGCCAATTTAATCCGATCGGCATCATCCTCAACGCATCCGAATATTCAGAAGAACAATTATAACAATTATCATATCACATCTAGTTCGATTGTTAGGGATATTCATTTTGATATTCTAGGGAGAATTTCATTAGCTTACAAAAGAGTTAATTAAATTCCTCATCAGAACATCAAAACGAATATCATAGAATCACAAAGGAAAAATTGCCAACAGCTCTTTTAGATACAATGAACGAAATGAAACAAGAGAAAAACACAAATGTTGTTACATGACACACTGTAAGAGCCAGGAACACTCAGAAAACCGTAAAAATCATCCACGAAAAGCTTGAGTTGAAATTTCCATATTTTTCACAAAATTTATTGCTCTAAATGCTTACAATAAATAAACTACTCGGTTGATTTTTGAGATATTGGCGTTTTGACAATAATACATGTCAACTTTTAGGAAGCTTGTTTATAAAATCTTAAATTCAGCCTTTGTAATTCCAGGACTTCCTAACAATGAGGTAAACGATAATGTTGTTGCGAAAACTTTTATTTAGGTAATCAATAAATCTAAAGCCGAATATCTCTCGTCAAATGAATCTCTGTTGTTTCGGCTTGAATCTGGAAAGCCGAGACAAGAGGGAAAGAAATTGTGCACATCTTAGTACATCTAATGGAATCTCACTGAGAGTAGATAAACCTAAAGACCAATATTGCTTCTTCAGAGAATCATTGCTTGTACTTATTCATCTTTAGACGAAGCTAATGAGTCCGATGGAGGTATGTGCATTCCATTTTGAAGAGTAATGATTTTCTTGAGCTCTTTCAAAAAGCGAAACACGACATCGAAAGTCCAAAGACACGACATCAAAGAAAAAATTCCTGAACTAAAATATTTGGCACATATACGAAGAATATGGGCGGGGTAGACACACAAAATCAATGTATTTCCCTATATAGGATTACAATACTAGAGTAAAATCGTTGTTGAGCATTGTTCACTTATTTTCTGGACATGATGATGACCAATGTGCGCCGTGTTTCACAGACATAAAACTCAAGTTAGGTAGTATCACTTAAGTGCAATATGCAGCAATATAGGATACTGCAGCTTCAATGAAACAAAAAAAAATAGAATGCGTGTTCAAGCAATGATATCACTTCCCTGAAAAACTCCTCAAGAACTTGAAATGATGCATGCCTTCAATTAACGTGCGTAGAAACGTGTTGTTTTGAAAAAAATCATATAATGTCAAAAAGTCATATAATGTTTTTTTTCTTCAACTAAATGACAAACTTTTCTTGACAGTCATTACTAAAATATGTAATTTTTACTTCTGCTTTATGTGCAACATAATAATTTTTAATTGAATATTTGATGTTTTGTGATTAAACCTCCACCCTGGCATTCTTTAATAGAATTTATGAAATTAATATTTTTTATTTATTACAGGCCACCTGTTTGCTAGCTTGAGTCTCGAAAAAATGTTTACCTCGCCCGGGACTTGAACCTGGACCTCTCGATTGCCGGTCGATTGCTCTTCCAATTGACCAAAACGGGCACTTATTCAAAGACACAAATAATTTTTAATATGTATTTGTTTTCCGTCTCTATTAAGATAGGCAACTTATATATCAGGATTTGTTTTGGCCACCTGTTTGCTAGCGTTGATCGATTCATTCATCATCGGGTAGATGGAGCCTCCTGGATGTTTTTTTATTAATTTCCTTTTCGCTTTTCATACGCTTTTCTGGCGCATGTCTAGTTGAATATTTGATGTTTCGTGGTTAAACCTCCACGCTGGCATTATTTAATAGAGTAAATTATGAAATAAATATCTCGATTAAGTGCCCGTTAGCTCAATTGGAAGAGCAATCGTCCGGCAATCGAGAGGTCCGGGTTCGAGTTCCGGACGGGGTAAACATTTTTTCGAGACACAAGTAATAAGATATATTAATTTCATAATTTACTCTATTGAATAATGCCAGCGTGGAGGTTTAACCACGAAACATCAAATATTCAATTAAACATGCGATCGCCAACAAAGCGGAAAAGAAATTAATAAAAACATCCAGGCTCCGTCTACCCGATGACGAATGGATCGATCGACGGTAACAAACAGGTGGCCAAAACAAATCCTGATATATAAGTTGCCTATCTTAATAGATATGGAAAACAAATACATATTAAAAATTATTTGTGTCTTCGAATAAGTGCCCGTTAGCTCAATAGGAAGAGCATATTCGAGAGGTCCGGGTTTGAGTCCCGGACGGGGTAAACATTTTTTCGAGACACAAGTAATAAGAAATATTAATTTCGTAATTTACTCTATATAATAATTTTTATTTATTTATTTTTTCTCGGGCTTTAATGGACTAATATAATTTATAATATTCTTTGATGTGTAAGTTCAAGTTACATAGTAGATCCAATACATACGTTTTCTTCTCCTAGTTTGATTATAGTCCTTCTAATGATTATTCTCTACTGTTAATTGATTATTGTAATTTGTTAAATTATAGGTAATTTTCTTTCTTTACAATGTCATAATATTCCTACTTAGTTTATATTTGCTTTTCTAATCTGCCTTACCCAGTGCATGATGCTACGGAAAAATAATAATTGTTTACGACATATGTCTTTATATACCCACGTTTCATAAGAATAATTGTTTTTGCAAATGTTGTTATATTATTTAAGGAATATTAATTTTACTTTACTAACATCTTTATATTAGAAGCGAGCGTAATCCCCATCAACTGGAATGAAAATTAGGGTGCTACACATGAAAGGTTTTAACAGAACCTTATTTATATTTAACATAGAAAGTGGATATTTTGTGACATTGGAAACGCCTAAAATTAGAGCTAAACGATTTAAATTGGATCAAATAATCTAAACCATGGGCATAGGTAATGGAGGGGAGGGGGTTAGGTGGTTTGAATCAGAGATTTATTAGAAGGTCCAAGCCAATTAGTGAAAGGAAAAATCATTTTGATTTATGGCATGATATTGATTTCAGAGCACGTTTTCAGCTTTCCAATAGGGTGTCTTGTATGTTCTAAATTTAATTGATTCATGAATTGCATATGGAACTGATAAAATCTCAATTATTATAATTAGCAAATAATTAGCAAGAAAGATATATCTATTATATCTTTCTTTCCAGTAGACGTAAAGCGTTGTCTTCCATTCTTATATTGTTAATGACTATGAGTTTAT
>WYDF02087291.1:0-10983 GCA_009867245.2 Adranes taylori | reverse complement strand
GAAACTCAACGAATTGTTGTAGGCTCGGTGCTATAATCAAGCTATCATCCAGTTATTAAAGATATAATTTCAACGCGTACTGTTCACATAGCGCAGTAGTTCGTAGTACACATAGCACATTGTACACATAGCGCAGTAGTTCCTCATACTATATTCCAGTAGTTCCTCATACATGAATTTATCAAAAACCAAAATGATAACATCGTTGATGATAGTCATCCATTGATGATAGACGTCATTGCGGTTGTCAAAACTTACACGTCCCTTTGCCACAAAGTAAAATTCGGTCTGGAAAACCAGTGAAAAGGTAAGTAACTGCGGAAGTAAGGAAAAGAATAGGACTCGGTTGAACACATTTTCAAGAGATAAATTAACAATATCCAGAAAAGGTAAGTGTTCGATTCATATGTCCACTTCTAACTTATGAAGTCCAAACTTTGACACTTACTAAAGCGTCTGCAAATAAATTGATGGTAGCCCAAAGGGCAATGGAAAGGAGTATTTTCGGAATATCATTAAGAGATAAAATGAACAATGAATGGATCCAACAACAAACCAAAGTGGTTGATGTCCTACCCAGTTTCATTAAAATGAAACTGGGTAGGACGCGTTGGACCAAAACGATACTTCAATGGAGACCACCAACAAAAAGACCAATGGTAAGACAGCGTGAACGATAGACAAATGATATTAAAAGAAGATGAGGAACTACATGGCAACAAGAGGCATTGGATAGGGAAAGATGGAGACAGCTAGGGGAGGCCTAGGTACAGCGGGGACATAAAAAGCTGTAAAAGAAGAAGTTCTGAATATCCTGCACCACCGCGTTATTCTACAAGCAGAGCCAGAAAACTCCAACTACAATCTGTAAATTTCCGAAACAAAATCATCCCTCAAACTTGTTCCTGCAGGATGACCACCCAAACGACAAGTCCGTTCTTAGACCTTTAATGAGTTTCCTTGTTTCAAAATAGCCAACCCTGCACTAGGAACTCTAATCCGCGTACTTTCGGCAGTAACGTTTTGTTTATGTTTATACATTTTGCTTCTACCCAGTCAGAACCAGCATTTTTTTTCATTTACAACATAGGATTAATTAAGATTCCATAGATTTTTCATAAAGCGTACCCTTATCATGTTTAGCAGCACGCCAAATATTTTATGGGAGTGATTGCAGTTTCTTAGGTGACTTGTGATTGGAGTGATTGCAGTTTCAGTTTCTTTGGAATGCTTTTAGTGTTGCAGAATTAATTGCGTCTATTTCGTGGCTTTGACCTTAAATAGGATTAAAATTGGGATTTGCAAAACTTGGTCGCTTCTATCTTCATTTGGCAGATTTTTAAAAATGTGTACTACACCACAGGCAAAGGCGTGGATCATACCTATTACAGGGGTATCCCGAGGTGGGAGCCACGGCTCAACACTCCTAGATATCTCTAACCAACATTTAATAAAATGTTTGAGTAGATTTAAGCACAACAGCCACCCGCACAACAAACTTTGGCAGCCAGTCGAAACAAGGAATGCAGATTCATAATAATTCATTCGCTAAAACACGTAAGTCACATATAATGTATTATTATAAAGAAACGCACAAGTATTAAATTTATAAATATATACATAAATAAGATACCGATTTACAAAAAATGTTATGCATATAACAAAAAGCTAACAGCTAAGAAGCTTATTTATCACAAACATCTCATTTTCATAGATTTATATACATATTGTAATTTTTTGTATGATTTAATTATAGTAGTGCCTGATGATGATTTTGTTAAATTGAAACCGGTCACTACGGTAGTTAAAGAATAAGGAAATACAAGTCTAATTTATTTTATTACTAAATAAAACCTTATTTTCGTTCAGGAAATCTTAAAATAGAACACATATGTATTAAATGATTACCTTGAAGACCTAATAGGGCACCAGGAAACGTCGACGATCTGGCCTGATCCATAAGGACACCATTTGCACTATAATTCAGATGATCTAAGCCATAGTCTAGATCGAGCGGTTCAGTCTTTGGAGTCGAAGATGGTTCACGTTCGTTATCGCTAATTGCATTACTATCGCAACTATTACTATCGTCGGGATCTTCACCCGTCGATTGGGCTTGCAGGGAGGAATCGGAGTTACCCTTTCTATCCTATAATTAATAATAATATTTACAGTACAAGACTAAGATATTATAACACTTTATAGCAATTCCATGATTAAAATATATAACTATCATTTTTTAATAGATAGGTAGGTGCTTTATTCGAAAAATTGAATATTGATGATCTGGAATATATGAATTAGTTTAAAAATTGAGGCAAGGTGGACACGTGTTTCTGGCATAGTGATAGTCGTTATCAACACTCTCTCATATCAACTATAGGCTGAAGGTATCACTACACTGAATTATGAGTTCAGTGTTCTACAAGTACGATATATGCCTCTCTAAACTAATTCTTAAAATTCTACTTATAAGTTACAAATACATTCAAGTTTGCATATATTAAAACGCTATGTGTCTAGCTGTGTAATGCATTTGATATAATTGCGTATAATGCATTTGGACGAACCATCACTTTTTGAGATGAACCGTTGAAGTGTTTTTGTCTAACCATTGAAGAGCAAGGGACTTTAACAAAGTTCACCTAGCATCTACTACCAATTGGGTTTTTCTCTGAGAAGCATCAGACCAAAGGTGGCCAGGGAACTTCAACAATCAAAGCTCAACAACTTTTTAATAACATCTATAGCTCATCTCTAGTTGTAGAGTAGCTAACACGATAAAAATAATGAAGATTGCAAGCAGTATTTACTGTCTACCAGTAAGAATAGTTTTTTAATAGATAGGTGCTTAATTCGAAAAATTGCATAATTATTATCAGGAAGTATAAGAATTGGTTTGAAAATTGAGACAAGGTGGACAGGTGTTTTTAGTATCGTGGTAGCCGTTATCAACACCCTCTCATATCAACTATAGGCGCAAGGTATCACTACACTAAATTATGAGTCCAGTGTTCTACCAGTACGCTCTCTAACCTCTCTAACCTAATTATTAAAATTCTATAAAGGCATTAATGTTTCATCTCAACAAGGTGCTAATTCGTCCAAATGCCTTACACACAGCTAATAAAATACATTATATCAAATGCGTTACACAGCTAATAAATTGACACATTAGAGGTATATAGCATACTGGTAGAACACTGAACACTGGACTCATAATTCAGTGTAGTGAAACATTGCGCCTATAGTTGATAAGAGAGGATGTTGATAACAGCTACCACAATGCCAGAAACATGTGTCCACCTTGCTTCAATTTTTAAATTAATTCTTATATTTCCTGATCATCAATATGCAATTTTTCGAATAAAGCACCAATCTTTAAAAAATTATTCTTACTGGTAGACAGTAAATACTACTTACAATCTTCAATATAACTATCATGATTAAAGCTTGTACAGATGTTTTCACAGCATTATTTATGGTATGAATAAAATTCCTAAAATATTCAAAATTCAGATAATATTATATGTGTTTTTCTACCAAAAATATGTAGCTGTGATATAATTTTTGTACTGGCAAAGATTTCGAGAATAAAGATTTGAAAATAAATTAGAACTTCATGTGTACAATTATTACAGCACATTCATGTACATCGAGTACACTACAGTACATAATGGTAATTGGAACAATCAAGAGTAGAACTTCTTACTTCCATGGCATTTTAAAGTACCGTTCACATCAGATAAGAGATCAATTCAATAATAACTTGATGGAATTAGCACTAAAATAAAATATATTTGAACAATTGGGAAATGTAGATTAAAAATCTGCCGCAATTGTGGCAGCTTGGAAATACTATGAGAACAAATTTGAGTAATTAAATTAGAATGAAATTTGAATAATTAATGTTATAATATTACCATCAGTAATATAAAATATTTAATTTAATAAAAATTAATTAAATAAAAAGATTTAGAGTACTGCGCAATCTATTTAGATATATTGCAGTATCTCATAGAAATTAAGATTAAGTCAGAATATAGACGGGAGGTACTTAGTAATAACGCTAAAAATTAATTCGTTAATTCTTACAAATAATTAACAATATATACAAAATGAATAAATGAAAAATGAAAACAAGGGTGTTAAAAGTTTAAATAATTACGCTCACATATTAATACGAAAATAATAAATGTTTAAATTCAAAACCTTTTAAAAGAAAATTATTCATAACACAGAAAAACAAATCAATGAACTCAATAAACGTCTATATATCTGGTAATCTTATAAAATCATCAAATTGAATTTTGCAGACGATGTATATCATAATAATTACTTTTGTTTTGTTTATCTTTTAGATTATAATAATTTGTAAGGTATTGACTTTGAAGTCATTAAGAACGAATAAAAAGCAAATTGATAAATTTGCAGTAAAAAAGGAACCTAATATATCTTAATGAAATTTAAATTATGTATAAAAAATTTATGGAAATTTTCCATGTTCATCCTTGGTTGAACAGTATTTGAAACATTTCCTTTTATTTTTTTAAATAAAACTTAAATTTTCTTCTTGTCAAATACGGCTCTATACATGTGAAATTCTGCAAAATGGCAATTTTTGACCTTTCTGAATATTTCCCTATCTTGTGTGCTTTACAAAATTGCAAAACTGTCCATTGCTGAAAAACTCCTGAACTTCTATTTTTATACAGTGATGTTCCATTGTGCACAAACATTGTTAATTAAAACGACTACTTTATGATCATTGACTTACCAAATTCGTATGTAAAGATGGGCCTCCTTCTAATGCTTGACCTAATAATGTATCGGTTAGTTCAGAATCTGCGCCGCCGCGCGATAAACTCCTCCCTCTATCCGGCGTAAAAGTGACTTCTCGCTGTCTCCCTCGCTCCACGCCATCCCTGTCATTACTTCTTGCACGTTTCGCTGGTGGGGGTGATGCAGCCGATTCTCTTAAGGCATCGGATCTATCGCCTGCCCAAGGTAATGAATTGGAATTCTGAAAAACCAATCAATGTTCAATTCTTTTGGAATATCATTATATATGCAAATGTACCTAATTTACATATATTTTTAAAGTTTATAAAATGTTAAGGTATTTTTGAAATGCAAAAGATATTCTATGAGTGTTGCGTATGAACTAGGGTGAATTGGCACCCCGGATTTTGGTAGCTGCGATCTGACGGTTGCTTCAGGCGCTTTGACAATTTTGACAAAAGTCGATGGAATAAGAAGAAAGAAAATGGTAATGGAGGTGATGTGGACTGTTAAAAAAGGAGAACTGCAATGGAATGGAAGGAGTATAACAAAGCACACAGTAAACCAAGAGAAATAAAAGCATAATGTAGCAGAAAAGGCAGAGGAAAAAGAAAGGTTGAAGTACGAAAGTGATGTATGAAATGAAAGAGGCGATATACAATGATAAAGATGAATGTATACTAAGTATAAAAAAGATCGAGAAGATACGAAAGAGGAGAATAGGGAAAAAGCGGAGGGATACAGAATGAGTGCAAACGGTACGGTCGAGAATGAGAACGATGTAAAGGAAGAAGAAGATAAGGAGAATGAACAGAAGAGGAAGTGCGACGGGCCTTGATGGAATTACAAGTGACGTTTGGAAAGTCTGAAGAAGAAAAGAATTGAAGCATTAGTAACAGGGATTTAATGTGATTTGGAATTTTAGGAAGAGTATGCCAGAGGAATGGAAAAAAGTTGAAATAATCCTGTTATATAAGAGAGGAGATTAACCCTTCAATCCGGGAGCACGAAACTCACGCGCATGTTAAGTTATATATGTATATATATATATATATATATATATATCGGTAGATGGAAGTGAGAGTCTAAAAGCGCGCAATGCTTGATATTAAACATGACAACTCGGCCTTGTCTTCGTGTTTATTTGTACAACTTGGTATGTGTGATCACGATACTTCCTTTTTCCCCTTCATGTTATTATGCGTCGTCCTGGTATTTGTATCATAGTCCATAGTCCTGCATGTCATAACTGCACACAAAGCAAGTCTTTTAAACCACAAGAGAAACCTTTTGAGTGTACGGAATGCGATGTTGAAACTACAGCCTTTTAAGCTATAAAGAAAATCATAGCTAAGGTTACCAGATTTTCAGATTGGTGAAGCGGGACACCATTGACACCGGGTCTTGTTTAAAAAAACTTGGTGTAGAACCGTAGGCGATGACCTTCTTTTTGGACATCCATTCCCATATTTAAAACGCGCAGAACTCATTAAATGATAACAAAAACAAATTATTTAAGATGTCTGGGCGCATTATTTTTTAAAAATCGGGACTTTTCTTGAGTCGCGGGACGCGTGAAAAATCGGGACAAATAATTAAAAATCGGGAATGTCCTGCCAAAAGCGGGACGTCTGGCCACCATAATCATAGCGGAAAGAAATCTTTCGAGTGTAAGGAATGTGATTTTAAAACTGCATACAAAGCAAGACTTTTAAGCCACAAAGGAACTCATAGCGGAGAAAACCCTTTCGAGTGTATGGAAAGTGATTTCAAAACTTAATACAAAGCAAGTACTTAAACCACAAAGGTAGTCATAGAGAAGAGAAACCTTTCGAGTGTACGGAATGCGATTTAAAAACTTAAATCGCTTAAGTCTTAAGTCTTTAGAGTCACAAAGGTAGTCATAGCGGAAAGAAACCTTTCAAGTGTACGGAATGTGACTTAAATGGCGGGATATTAGGTGGAATAAGGGTGGGATATTAACTTTTTTCTCTCAGTAGTTATATCTTAATACCCCATATTTAATATTTTTATGAAAGTCTACCAGCAGCGGTACCACGTTGTATGTTTGGTTGCCTAAAATGGGTTTCTGCACCCACAAAATACTAGCGGGAACAATTGATGCGTATATGTGTTTCTGAGGTTATGGTTGCTCTAGGCTGGTAAATAACATGCGCGTTTTTGTTTTGTTTTTGCATAATTTTGATGATAATAGTGAATTGTGAATTTTCATGATAATAGTGAATGTGAATAACAGTAATAAACATTAGCTCTTTATGATATAACTAAAATAATTTTAAATGTAGGTATATCTTTCATGTTTTTCAATTTTATAACGTATTTTTATGTGGTTTCTAATTTCAAAAAATATATGACAAAACTGATAAAACCTTGCAAACTAATGTTCTTTTTTATTATCATTGTAGATCTCAAGCAAAAACACTATTCGTCTTTTGATGAATGAGAGAACATGGCCGAAAATGAATTTCAACAAAGTTTTAATGAAATACCGTCTGATATTGATTCGTTCAGTTCGGATACCAATGCAGATGGAGCTGAAGAACTTTAATAACCTGGAGAGATTGATTTATACTGAGAATGAAGATCAGCTTCAAAGGTTCATGTTTTATATTACAATTTAGATATTACAATAAGCTAATGTACAGCTGTGGGATAAGAGACAACGAAAACTGGAGTGATGGTGATGAAGTTCCCCTTTCCCAATTTATGAGACATGCTGAACAAGATAATGATGCGAACGATTTCCACTGGTCTGAGCAAAATGTCTTGAAGATGCCATAGAAATATGATTCCCCTGTTAGCATAAATACTGACCAAACTTCGGAATTACCTGTAGAAGTATTTTTGCAAATCTTTATGCGACACAAACGAATGACTGAAATCGAAATATTCTTCCCGTCATTTCAGAGGAGCTAAACAAATTTCTTCCAATAAATATGCAAATGGGCGTATAGACAATTCCCTCGTTAGCTGACTACTGGTCCTCCATTAATGACTGACGTGATAATTAGATAAATGGCTCAAATGTGGCGGAATCGATTCCAGTGGACATTTGCGTTTTAACAATAATTTGTTGCAACATTAAAATGGATTCGGCAAGTTATATAAGATTCATCCCTTCATGAATATATGGGAAAAATCATTTCTGGAATGCTGGTATCTATATGAAAATCAGGCTGTTGACAAATCGATGGTACGGATCAAAGGAAGAAGCATTCTGCGCAAATGTATGCCTCAAAAAACAAACAAAAGAACATATAAGGTTTGACTGCACGCCGATGAAACCGGGTATTTAAATTTATGCTGGTAAAGTGTACGATTTTGTAGAAAAATATGTGGGAGCAAGAGTAGTAAAAGATCTGACGATACGTTTGCATGGCAAGCACCATAGAGTATATTTTGTTAATTATTTCAATGGCGTCATTTTGCAAAGGGATGCAGAATGATAAACCACGGTCTGGTAGTCATTGAATGGATGGACAAAAACCCCGTTCTCATTATAAGCAAATTTTACAATCCTGAAGAACGAACTACGCGAAACGCAGAAGAAAAGATGGTCAACGTAAAAACGACCCTGTCCAATACTTGTCTATGACTACAATGAAAACATGGGCTTCGTTGACAACGCAGACATGTATAAAACATTGTACGAGGTAATCCGAAGAAATGGTACCATAGATTAGTATAACATTTGCCGTCAATGCGTTTATCATCGTGCTGCCAGCAAATCATTACGTTTGAAAGTCTTCAGATGCGCTGTTGTAAATGGGCTAATTGGGGCGGGAAAAGTTCAATTCCGCGTTCCTAAAAGAAGTTCAGAAGTTGCGCAGATTCACTTTGAAAAATAAAGAGAAGAAAAGAACAGATTTGACAAAAGTGTTCATTTTCCTGTAAAAGATGTGCCAATTGCAGTTCTCTCGCAGAACCTCATCGTTCCAAGTGGAAATGTAGCGCCTCTGGGGCTGGTTTATGTTTAAATTACAAGAAAAACAGTTTTTATGAATACAATACAAAAAAGTTTTCTTTTTCTCTGACTTCACAGTGATTTCATCTTGTAACAATATCATATTATCATTATGAAAAAATTTAGTTCAACTGTAAAGATAATGTTTTTGCAAAAATTTTTTTCTTCTCTCTGGGAGACAAATGGATAAACAATCAGAAACCGACTTATAGAATAATTAATGCTAGGGAAACAATTATATTTCAAAATAAGTAAAAGCTTACAGGTGATGGTTTTTGTTGAGCAGTTGTGACTTTCTGCAATGGAGGTGCGCTTCCAGCAGATACATCCGCTAATCCTCTGACTTGAAGCATCTGTGCAGTCTTTAGAAAATCCGTTAACTGTTCTTGTCCTATGTGAACTTCTCCATTGTACATAAACCTAAAATATTACGCAATATTCATGTAGAAGTGTAGTGTACGACACAATTAAACAAGAAATAAAGTTTAGAACTTTATATTTTATTCTTTTTGTCATTCATTGTCATCTAAAATATCACTTGCAGGTTGAATGATTTTTTTTAAATCGTAAAAAACATCTTAACAAAAATCTTTAACAATGAACTAGTGTCTACTTTCGTGCTTCGAACCTATCATAGTACATTTTTAACTTAAATCGTATAGTTGAAAACAAGTGAACAAATTTTGGAGTATGAATTTTTACTACTTTATTAAAAGCTAATTTTGATGTTTCTAGAAAGGAGTGTTTTTTATATATACTGAACAACTGTCGTAAAACTTTGTGTCTACTTCAGTTGCGGCCGCTATAGTGACACAATTGTTAAAGAAAATTAGCTAGTTTAATTTAGCTTTAAATTTCCCAACCGATGAATTAATTACTTTCAATTAATTAGTCAAGCTTAAGGGAAAATTACGAGATAAACAAAACACCGTAGTGGATAATGAATAAAAAAAAAACAAATTCGTCTTTATTAACAAAAATCAACAAATATATACAGATTAAAACTAGAATAAAGTAAATAATTGATTAATATAAATGGCACACGTTTTGTGTGTTATAAATTATAATATAAGAATATAAGTTTAAACATTTTGAAAAGTAAACATGCTTTTAACATCTAGATTTGGATCATGTCCCAAACATACTTTGATGTCAATTAATTGGGCATAATAAACCATACGCAGAACGTAAACAAATCGTAATATAGTTTAAGGAACTTTTACCTAGCTGATTTATAAAATATTAAGTTATATACATACATATAATTAACAGATATGTTTTGTAATTTGAACGTGACCTAAAGTAAACTCTTTATTTCCATAAGATTTTGAAACGGTACATTTTGCGATCGTATTTCATACAAAACAATTAACTATCACATCATTTCTACATGCATAATTTCTGCTAAATGAAACATATTAAATCTTAATTATACAAGGACTCTGGAAAAAATATTTTATATATTTTCGCTGTTCAGTTTGATTGAAGATATACTTTAAAAATTTCTTACGAAAGCATCTCTGGTGTCTGCTAAAGGTGCAAAATTGATTTTAAATACTTGGGTAGTAATATATAAATAGTAACTAAATTCGAACCTGAGAAGACTTTCCATGTCTTTCTGTTGAACGTCTCGCAGGATAATAATTGGATGTTGGCAGGGATTCGACTTTAATAATCGCCGGAAATATGGACTACACGCGGATAATACCACCTTGTGCGCGGTAAAAGAACATCCATCGCAGGCCAACGTTACGTCCACAAAATCTTCCTCGTCTCGTAAATGCCGAAACGAACTATAAACAAACACATTTTTATATCTCATTATTATTTCATATAATAAATTGAAGCAGTTAATTATTAATATGTATCCTGATAAATAAATATACCTTCGATTCAGAACTTGTAAAGCTTAACCCAGTAATGACTATAATATGACATATATCGCGCTTTATTCTACATTGAAACATGTGGCTTGGGTACAAATCAAATTAATATGTGTATATTTTAATGCTCTGTCGGTCTGGTCTGCTCCTCCATTGCTGTCGATTTTCTTTTCTTTTTGCGGTGTTCTTCATGTAGTAATCTTAGCGCATTAGGATGCTTTCAAGTTATAGTTTTGATGTCATTGCTTAATTCTTGATGGATTTTGATTTTATAATCCACCAAGAAATAATCAATAAACAAGTAAATTGTAAATTAGAAAGCTTTCTCACCCC
>WYDF02087280.1:0-10983 GCA_009867245.2 Adranes taylori | reverse complement strand
CTGAATATTCGTTCTCGAGATGCACATAAACCCCAGCATAATACACCGTAGGCTATGTGTGAATGGCAGAGTGCAAAATAGCACGCTTTTAATGCCTGTGACGAAACGAAGCTCGCAAGATTGCGTAATGCGTATGTATTACTATTCAGCTTTTTCGCTAGATTTATAGCACGTTGGCCCCACATTAATTTTGGGTCCAAATGTACACCCAAGAAACACTTTCAGGATTTTTTAAACAGTCTTTCTTTAAAGTGACAGTCACAGACTGATTTTTTTGCGATTTCTGCGTTGCATTTAGCCTTTGTAAGAGAAACATCGTAGGTAAAGAGTGTTGTGTCGTCCGCATACAAAATTACATCAGTATTGGCTTTTATATGAAACGATAGATCATTTATAAAAATAAGAAAAAGCACTGGCCCGAAAATAGATCCTTGTGGAACTTCATATTCAATAGGCGCTGAATCCGAGACAACTCTACCCACGTTTACATGCTGTCTTCTATCACAGAGGTAGCTTTTTATAAATTGAATCATTGTATCAGAGAAACGATAATCACCAAGTTTTTTTAGAAGTAGTTCATGTGAGACACAGTCAAAAGCTCGCGACAAATCTAAAAAAGCGGCTTCAGAATATTTGTTTTCCTCAAAACATATTAACGTTAGCTTAACAAACTGACAAACTGCATCCACTGTACTCATATTTTTGCGGAACCTAAATTGTTTCGTACTAAACAGATTATTTGCTTCCATATATCTGTTCAATCTATTAGATACAAATTTTTCTAAAATCTTAGAAAACACAGGTAAAATAGAAATTGGTCGATTATTAGCGACATTGTTATTATCTCCTTTCTTGAAACACGGATTTATTAACGCTACCTTAAAGGGTGTTGGGAAAACGCCGTGCGTAATACAAAGGTTACAGAGAGTTGCTAGTGGATATGCAAGTCGTAAATGTCCTTGCTTTTCTTATTTTTTAATTTCGCGTAATGTTTATTATTTCAGCTGATGAAAACGGATCAAATGTAAATGGGGTATTCAAAACTACATTAACATTGAACTGCTTGAAGGGGTCGACATCAGTTTTTGACAGCGTTTTTACAATATTTACCCAAATTTTGATAATTTAAAACATTTACAAACAAGGCTGTGAAGCATGTCTTTCTTACATCGAAAGAAGAAAATTAGAAGTCATATCAATCTAAGGATTACGATCCACTATTAGATTGTTTCTCTGATTCTACTCTTGAAGGTATGATGAAAGAGGTTTTTGAACGCCACGGCGGATCTGTAGCACCACCACTATACGTCAATTCTTGATGAAGTGTCAGATAAAGTTAAGACTTCAGAAAAGAGGAATCTGATAGATTCTATCTCACGTCTTGACTGGCTGGATGTTCATGTCAAGGACTTAGAACGTCGATGCAAATTGAGCGAGCATGTACGAAGGTGGAGCCACTCATAGCAACTGACGATATAAGTCAAATTGTACGTCATTTTAATGAAGAGTCATGTCATCTGAAACTATGTTTCAGAGGATCATCCACTCTTCGTGACATCATAGTTGTACTCTTCAGTACTACTATGGACGAAGTAGCTACGGCTAAATTAAATCTATTAGCAACATCAGACGATGCATGCGTTAGATTTTCTCGTGATAACATCTACGAGAGCTTCGTTAAAATCTGTAATGCATCAGCATTTACAATGCTAGAGTTGGTGAGTTTCTCACTAACTATAGTTCCGGCCTTACGAGGCAAAGCTATAGCTTTGCAAAGCTATTAAAGTTCGAGTCAGACATGAAGTGGTCTGAAATACTTGAACGACTATCTTACGAGAGAGATAGTATAACGTGTTCACCTGTTACGACAGGATCACACCACCTTAGTGACACTCTATTTAATTGTGTTACTAATACATTATTATAACTTACGAGTTAAATAATTAAAAGACTTAGGATGTATTATAAGCCCATATTGATGGAGGAAAAACGGCATCTTCGCTTATGTAATTTTCTACTAAATAATCCGTAGAAAATTACATAAGCGAAGTAATTTCCACTTTCCATTTTCCACTTTATTTTCCTCTGCTTTGTAAATCTTTGACAAACCTACATTTTGCATCTTCCGATGCCTGAGCTAAATGGAATCTGCATCCAAATATACGCGTGGATGGCCAAGCTGATTCTACGGCTGTATGAATTGCCATCTCAAAATCTATCACAACAGTTTCTGGATTAAGCAGAAAGTTCATTCTTGAGCATATTTCTGTAACAAACTCGTACGAAGAAGTTTGCTTGTTTGGTAGAAGACAATATATTAAGGGTATGTTAATGTCCATTAAGCAAACAATGTACGGTAAACAATTACTAAAAAAACTTTGATGCTTATTTGAACCATATAATACGTTTTCGATTCTGAGAGACAGTTTATATTTGTTTTAGACCCAAAAATAACTATATTTACCGAGCATTTGTTGAGTAATATATTATTTTCATTACGATCCATTTGCAAACTGATGGAATCTAACAATTCATGGACTTCCGTTATATTCATTGGATTCTTTGTTAATTTCCTCAAGCTGCAGTTTATATTGTGACGAATTAGTTTTAAATCGCTAGTTTTTAAATTTTCTTCATAAAGAGATTGCCTGGTTTCCATAGACATGATTTTCCATGGCCTCTCACAAATCCATTCATCATCTATGGCATTTCTTTTACAAGCATTGCTCTGTTTGTCTAATTAATTTTTGTAATTCTGTGGTATGATTGTGATCCAAATTACACTCCGATAATAGTTCCATTTTGTCCTTAAAATGAAAAAAAAAATCTTAGATTAATAAACAATCATTAAAATCAGATTAGAGTCAACAATATGGCCTAAATACAAACAAGCGCATTCGTTAAACACGTTATTTAGTGATATTATTTTTCATTTTAACTATTTTCTCTAGAACGCCGAAGCATTCCTATCTTTAGTACATATTTTTATATTTTATAAAAACTTACTTATTAGTAATATTTTTAAAAACTTACTTTCCGTGGAAGCTTTTGCCTTGCAATTCCGCTCGCTGCAATACCACAATTTGTTATTTGCTTTGAGGACTCTTTTTAAATGAAATGTGCAGTCATTAATTACTAAAATATCACCTTCTCATTGACTTTTATTGAAATTCACAATTAACGAATTACTCATTTTGTTGTTTACTGTACAAGTACATAAACTTTTATGGGTGTGAAATGAACCGAACTAAAAATCTTTCATATTAAAGTTAACAAACATATTAGAAACTACCTGATATTTGAGAGAGGCGGGGTGGGGGGGGTGGGGAGAGACGGTTACGAGATCACCAGTGTCTCAAAGATGATTTGGAAACTACCTGATATTTATGGTTACCAGTTGGCGTGTATAAAACTGAGCGATTAAAATAAGTTACGAGTTGGCCGGTTCCCAAATCATTAAGGTATTCCGGTAAAATCGACCGGGCACAAGGTCGATATTCCGGTGTCTGTTAGTATGTATGTTCGTATTGACGTCCGTACGTCTGTATGTTCAAGAATTTCTCCTTCTCTATGGGACCGATCTGGATGAAATTTAGTCGATAGGTGTAGAGTATGAGTCCGCAGATCGTTCTTCTTTTTCATTTATATAAATCTAATATGGCGGACAGGAGCCATTTTTTGTTCAGAAATTTCATATTCAAATTAGGCGATTGAAATTTTGCACACATATAGCGCCTTGTTTTATCCGTCGAATAAAAAACCCCATTTTGTTAATATGTATAGGAACCGGTGTTGCCACGTTTAAAGCTTCACAAACTTTTTGAAATATCTCAGCAACGATAAAAGATATGACATTCAAAAATAAAATTTACACAATATGCTAGAAAGATAACAGAATTTTATAAAGATATGGCACCCTCACATTATGAATTACATTTTCCGATAAAGAATGGATGCAATTAGACAATATTGTATCAGCGTTAGTGCCAGCAATAATTGCTACCAAAAAGATGCAATATGAACAGTTAACGATTGGAGATTGTTACGGTGTATGGATAAGTTGTATGCTTGAGACATCTAAAATAAAAAATACATTGTTGATGGCATTGTCAAATCAATGAAGACTAGGGAGCATAAGTTATTGGATAATCCTGCAATTTTGGCAGATTTGGTTTTAGATACCAGGTATCAGAGTCTTTTATCTGAAGAGGAAAAAATAAAAGGCCTGGTACATCTTCAAAATACTTGGGATCATATTATTAGATTGAATACAAAATCAAATGAACAGGATACGTTTCCAAGTTCTTCATCTGATGAAGATCAAGAAACGGATGAATTGTAAAATTTTTTAAAACGCAAGGATAGTATTATGAAGACTGAAAATATAAATAATTAATCTGATATTGACATCTCAGTATTAATTAATAATTACAAGAATGAAAAAATGTTAAATAATAAATGCGATATTCTAGTTTACCGGGAAAACCAAAAGTTGGTTAAACCTGAACTTTATAAATTATCTAAAATTATATCAGCTGTTTCTTGTACTCAAGTATCAGTAGAGAGATTGTTTTCATCTCTAAAATTTGTACTTACAGATTATCGGAGCAATTTAAAAGAAACAAATATTTTAATTTTACGAGCAAATAACTTTAGTAACTTATAAATAAATAAATAAATAAATAAATAAATAAATAACTCATATCCATATGTATATATAATGGTTTTTTTTTCTTTTCGACACAAATATAGGAGTAATCACAATTGTGAAACTGATATTCTAGGGCTGCTTTCTAGTATCCAAAATTCTTGTGTTATGCACTATACATACAAAAATAATTTGCACTGTATATGCATTATATATGCACGTATATATACACAAGAGCAAATTATTTTAAAAAACTATATTGAGCGATTAAAAATATGTAGGTAGATTTAATACATCTTTATTTATTGAGCTAAATTTTATTAAACCAGTTCCCGAACCTTAAAACAAGACCTGTTTTTGAATCTGAACCAGAACCGGAACCTAAATAAATTTAACTTCAGGTCCCTGATATTGTACAAAATCAGTTCAACACTTTTATAATATCTGAAACATTTAGGCGAGACCGAAAGATGGTATGCACATAACCTATTAGCAACCGTTTTAAAAACAATAAAATTAGGTAAATTGGCTATTAAATTATTTTGATTATTAAGTTAAAATGTAATATAATTGGTTACTAATTATAAATGTTATTAAATGTAAGATTCAAAATATATGATAAATCTCCATTAGAACAATAAATATAAGCGCACAAGTATTAGCATATAATAAAGAACATGGTGAAAATTTGTTTATTTCGATAGTATTCTTGAATAAAGTTTCCTGCTTACCTGTAAGTGCTCCAATAAGAATAACCATAGTAGCTTGTAATAATGCTGCCAATAATGGAACATCGCACTTAAAAAGTGTTTTTAAGGTATCAATTATGTGTTTATAATTAAAGAAATCAATTATGCAACTTTGTCTGTTCCTGCTAACATTTCGTGGAATATTTTCCAACTCCATATATGATTCTTTCAAAATACAATGAGAATATAAAAGATTTATAATAAGAATCATTCCGCAAGCACCAAAAGTTCCATAAAATCCTATATTTTTATATATTAGTCCACTCAGCGCTGCTCCCAAAGGCATAGATGCTGATAAAGAATTATTTAAAACGCTCAATCGAAAAGTCCTCTCTTTTGTAGTGGTCACATCAGTAATATAACAACATCCTAACATAATACAGGAAGCCCATCCACCAAATATGCCCGGAATACTAGAAAATATCGTATTGTAAATAGCACCCATTTCGTAGTAAAAATATACTGTAAGCAAGTGACCTAATACGCATATTAAATCAGTCCACAATAAGATTTGGAGCATTGGTAATCGTTTTCTATGACGATCGCTCCACGATCCTATTAAAAGTAGTAATAGAGGAGTGCAAATATTGTAAATCAATGATCTTACTGCTTGCATCGATGCAACGTATTTTTGTACTTCAAATTTGTGACTTTGATTGTAGCCGCTTTCATTTTGTGTGATGATAGCATCACATATATTTTCCGGAAACTTTAAGTCAACTCTGCATGATTTTTCTAATAATATATTCATTAGAGCAATGCTAGAAAAACAGTCAACGAACATGTAGGAACAAACTAATGGTTCGACGGTTATGTATTTAATTATCGTTTTTATGTTATTCAACCATTTTGATAACCAGTTATCGGCGTTTGATAAATTTCCATTCATTTTCTAGAAGACAAATTTATGACTAGGATTATACTTTTACAAGCAAATAAATTTAAGATCGAGTTTAAATTTATCCCCCTCCTGTGTGAAAGTGACTTAAGTAAGAAGCCTTAAGTCACTTTCACACAGTCTAATATAAAGGCAATCCCGTCAGGGATTTTTGACCATTTCTGAGTTAGAATATAAACGACTTTCCGTAATGGATTAGGAGTTTAAGAAGGTGAAGCATCGTTGTGGAAGTATTTTGTTACCCATGTAGTAGTATTTGAGGAATAATTGTATATTAAATTATAATAAAGGTGTTATTTAAAAATACACGCGATCGATTAAATTTGTAAACAAACTTATGAAAACAGTTGTAATAAAAAACATTAATCAAGGTGATAAAACAGAATTCCAAAGTTGTTTAATATTTGGTGCACGGATTATAAACAATACCGAAAGTGTGCGCTCTTAGCAAAGCTAAAGATGTTTACATCAATGAAGTTAGTAAAATAAAACATTATACAATTCGAATATATAATATCGACATTATTAGATAACAGAATGTAGAGTATTGATCGTTGCTAGTTTTTTTTTTTAATATCAATTCATTTATTTTTAATTGTCTGTGAATATTTGTAATAAATCGAATTAGTTTTTATTCTATATAATTTATCTACCAACAATTGCAATATCATTACATGGCGATCCTGACGAAGCTTAGAGTAGCGGGGTTTATTTATAAATCAAAATTTTAAATTTTTTAAAGTTTTTGTTCTAAATTGCCAATGAGTGCTACCGAGAGCAAAGAAGAAATCATGATAACTCAATCGGGTATCAGCGGTGGTACGACTACAAATACGCCGGGTGAAACAGCTGAAAATCGGTGAAATTTTGGGCATCTCAGCGTTTATCATTATTTCAACCATTATTGCAAGTTTCCTACTTCAGTGATGTCAGAAACAAATGAAGAAAATGCTAAGAAAGAAAATTGCGAGATCTAGGGAGAGATTCTGAAGTGGTCATGTCTATCAGTCGTTCAGTAGCTCCGTTGTTTCCATACACCCTCCGTCGGTGAGAATAAATTACATGGTCGTAGATAGTAAGCGATTAAATGATAGATACCATTCAAAAATTGATATTATTTTTACGACAACAAATACGCCGGGGAAACAGTTGAAAATCGGTGAAGTTTTGGGCATTTCAGCGTTTATCATTATTTCAACCATTATTGCAGTTTTCCTACTTCAGCGATGTCCGAAACAGATGCAGAAAATGGTAAGAGAGAAAATTGCGAGATCTAGGGAGAGCGTCTGAAGTGGTCCTGTCAATCAGTCGTTTAGTAGCTCCGTTGGTTCCATACACGGCCCGTTGGTGCGAAAAAATTAAAATTAGATGTTCGTAGATAGTAAGCGATTAAATGATACCATTCAAAAATTTATATTATTTTTATAATTGTATTCAAACATTTATGTTTGAAAGTTAGGTTATGAGTTGCGTAGATGATTTTGTAGATATTTTAGAAGAAATAAAAGTATTTTATAGGAATTTAATTTAAGACGGCTATGTTAGAAGAGCGGATAAAAGTTCCTTAAAGAAAATTCAATAAATTAGATATTATAGAGAAAGATTTTTGTGAAATTAGGAATAGATTAATTCAAAATTAGCTGGCTGTCCGATAGGCTTTGTAGTTATTAAGAAAGTTAAAGTTTACGTAGGTGAAATTTAAAATAAATATAGAGACTCGTCAATTGTTATTGATAGAATAAAATTCGTGGACATGATCGCCACCCCATCTTTCATTACTGGAAGTCCTACGTTTTGTTACATCTTGTATAAATCAAAAGTTGAACCTTATAGTTTTGACTGTCACCTTTTAGTCGTCTATTAAATTCAATTAGCACAATAGTGTTTAGGGTAAACTAAACAACATTAGCCTACCCATGAATCCCCCAATCACCGTACTGCCAACGACTATTTGGCTTAGCCGCGGCCTGCGGCCGGTCTTGACTCACATTTTCCTCGTATTTGCCTACGGCGCGTACAACTGCGGTGTCGTGTTTGGCGTGGCCTACGATCCCTTTTACTCTCTTTTCGGCTAATTTCTAAGAGAGCAGTCTGGCGTGCTGCACGCCAAAATCCCACAACATTCCATAAAATGTCTGCGCTCAAGCGATGATTCCATGACTGTATTCACTGCTCCAGATGCAGAAAAATTAGAGAAACTAATTAGATTAACTTATGGTGTATTGAGGCTATTTGGAATAAATCCAAGTGAGTAGAAAAGCAACATTTTTCCTCCAGGCTTCGGGAAATATACCTCATGGTACCAAGATAAGAAATTCATTGGGCAGTGTGGAGTTGAAACTAGTTCCTTGAAACCAGAAGGTAATAACTTACAAGATGATTTGAACTCAGTACCCGCTAATACAATAAATTTGATGAGGAATTACACAATAAATGCATTTGGGGCAATTTCGAGAATATCTGTCTGTATCAACAATGTCAGAAAATTGTGGAACGTAAAATTAAATCCATATCTTGATACTAAATTAAGTGAAGAGGTCAAATTTATAGCTGATGGAGGAACAAACTCTTGGGTTATTAAAAACCTAGCAATAGATGAAGCTACCATTAGGTTAAGTAGGTGTGTTAATGATCTACACAAAAAATATGTCCACAAAATGCTTAGCCCATTAAACCCATTTTCTTAACCAGCTGAAGAGGAACTATTATATAACAAAGATATCGGAACTATAATTACTGGAGAAAACCCAAGAAATGCATATACATTCGTTAAAAAAAGTAATAGGACACAACAAACAACAACTTCAAAAGATGACATACTTTTAGAGGTGTCTAATCAAGAAGCATTTGATGTAGCAGTATTGACCCTTCCCTGCTTGTTAAAATTCCAAATTGCAAAGCAAAACTAAATAATTATTTAGCTTCCACCTTAAGACTTTCCAAAGAAACATTATCATTCAGTGACGATGAGAAGAAACTTATTAGTCATGCAATAGAAAAACTAATGGGAGAGAGTCGGAAAAACAAGTTTCTGGAGATGAATATACATGGCATAGTGATTTGGACCTATAAATTTTACGTGTGGCGTCAATTAACAATTTTTACTCCGATGCTATGACGTGCGAGTTTTTTAAACTCGCTTGATCACTTAAGTATTAAAGGAACTTTCGACACAAGAAATTTAAAAAAAGTGCGAAATTTTTCGAGAAAATGGCCCTAAAGTTAGCAAAACAAAAAACACCCTGTGTATATGTTAAATTGGGATTTCCGAAAAAAATGTTTCAAACAAAATCGACGGGTGTTTATGTAGCGTATACAATACAGTTTATTAGAATGTCCTATCTTTTATCGTTCCTGAGATATTTTAAAAACTTTGTTAAGCTTCAAACGTGGCAACACCACTTCCTTTACAATTTGGAAACATGGGACTTTTTATATTCGACGCATATTACAAGGCACTATATGTGTGCAAAATTTCAATCTCCTCGTTTGAATACGAAGTTTCTGAAAAAGGAATGGCCCATGTTTGCCATATTGGATTTATAAAAATAAATGACAACAACCGTTCTGCGGGCCCATAGTCTACACCTGTCTACCAAATTCTATCCAGATCTATCTCATAGCGAAAGAGAAATTCTTGAACATACAGAATGCTAAAATGCGGTTAAACTATGAATATCATTCTAATACTGATTTGATTACTGGTATTCGGAAATTCTTAACTCTAGAAAGCGCGGCTTCTCTAGCAGGTAAACTCCACAAGGCTAGTCAAGGCCATAGACTTTGAGGATTTTGGGACACATATTGGGTCACTTGTAGTTAACCTAACATTAGCACAAAAAAGAAGTGACACTAATGCACAAAAAAATGTTAGCTATAAAAAATGAACAGCTTGGTGTACAAACATTCACGTCAGGTTTGAATAATAGGAACATTAGTACGATTATAAGAGCGCGAAACGAAGATGCATTAAAAGACGCAATTCAGTGTGCACGCGGCGAATTAAATATACAAACACACGCATAAAATACGGATGAAATCCTGGAGAACAAACCCTGAAGGCACCATAATAATAGATTGACCCAGCACTTGTATATGCAGATGATGTGCTCTTAATGCCATAGTCTAGAGCGGCATTAAGAGGAGCCTTTGAAAAATTTATGGCGGCTGCCAGAAGGCAAGGACTTGAGAGAAGCCAAGAAAAGACCAAATGCATGTAAACATCTATACATCAGAGGCAAAGAGAAGAGCAAATTCAAATCACAACGTGTGACAAGTTTAAGTACCTAAGATGCACATACATTTTATACGCGTAGGGCACAGAAGTTTGCAAAAATAACAAGTTTCAATATCATTCAAATAATAATACTAATAAGTGTCAATATCGTTCAAATAATAACACTGCTAACAAAGGAAATACTGACAGTAGAAATCAGTCTAATTATATGTCGTTTTAACATAAAAGTAATGTAAATAAAAATCAAGCAAATAGCAATTTTTTTCGTCACTAAAAATGAGTTAGCCAATTTTATTAAAACATATTATGTAGCCAATATATAAATGTGGTTATTGACACTTCAACTATTTCCTTAGAATCAAATAACTTAGCAAATAAGGGCTTGGTGACAAAGCGCAATACTCATTTGGTGAGACTTCGGTACATTTAACAATAGCAAATTATATGACAT
>WYDF02087269.1:0-10983 GCA_009867245.2 Adranes taylori | reverse complement strand
GAAATGTGCTGTCAGTTCTCGCTTTCAAAAATGTATTTTTCAAGCAGGACAAAACGTCTTCAATGTAATACGTTTTCGATGCCTCTGGAGGTTTTTCTGGGTCATTGAAATACAATTTTGACATCAGTAGCATAAAACGATCTCGGGAAATAGATTCTGATATTGCTGCGTTCCGGAGGGATTTGTTGCGCGACCAATACATATGCATTGCTGGTACACGATTATATGACATTATCAATGAACAACCCAGAATAATTTTGATTTCTACTGGTGATGTCATCTTTGAGTTATTGAGCTTTTGTAAGCGCAGATTTGTATAATAACTTATCTACATTATGAGACTCTTTGGAAATAGTTTATAAAAACAATCAAGCTTGGTCGAACCTCTGTTTAAGTTAGCCATAGTAATTGCCTTGTCCTCTTGAGGTTGTGACATTTTTGGGGAAAAATTATCAATATCGCCGTGCCAAATAAATTTAGTATTGCTAGTTGATTGTGCAGGAGTTGTATCAGTGAAATTTACACTTTCAGAGTTGTTATCGCTATCTTCATTTACCGTTTGTACATTTTTATGCATCTGGATATCTACATCATTTGTAGAATCCGTGCTATCTACTTCAGAAGATATGGAGGCATCAGAGCCTTTATAATCTATGTCACTGTCGTGGTAAGGATCCACATCCATATCAGATAAATTACCAAGCTCGTCCTCTAATTCTTTGTCAGACAGTGGTCGATTCATCCTTAAATTATTTCAATAATAAAAATTAAATTCGTATGATAAAATACTGCTGGGACAAATACATCCCACACTACAGCACTGCAGGGATATATATGTCCCAATACAACAAAAAAAGGTTAAATAATGCATACAAATCATTTTATTCTTATATAAATGTTACATGCAATTTACCTTTTCCTTCCGTAATTAGAAACACACAAAATTTTCACTAAAACACATAGAAAAAACTAAAAGTTTTGCTTACACGTGTATGCACGAAGAGCACGCTTACACTTATGAACGTATACCAAGTATGAATTAGTTAGGTTATACTAACCGAAGCACGTGTTGTGAAGTACTGACCACAGACTACTGTTTAGTCCCATCACAGCGATTTAAAAGCAATACTTTTCGCACCAGTAATTTTTGAACATTCTCTGGGACTTATATATACCCGCAGTATTGAAAAGGTTAAGTCACTGATTAGAAAGTTTTTATAATACTGAATGACTTATACAGTGTTATATAAGTGACACAGTCTTTTATATAACACTGATTATATATGATATTATTAATATCAAAATGTTATGGATTTGAAATAATAAATTGCTTGTGTTTTGTTTGCCGTATAAAAGGAGGCTAATTGGCAATACTTTTCATTTGAACTGACTATAAATTTTAAAAAACTGTCTGAGTCCCAAGCTGATAACTGAGAGCAACAAGTTCTTAGGCTGGAGCTTGCAGGTTCTCAAAAGTTTGTTGTACAACTACATATAATACTACAAATCTTTCAATTGATGCATTTTTCTCCATTTGACGAGTTACGGATAAAAAATAAGCGTAGATTAAGATACCCCTACCTATAAGATGTGCGCTCTGTTGTAAGAGATCGTCTCGAAAAGCCGTTTGTCGAAAGAATGTAACGGTGGTTTTTGTCATATCGATATAATTCTTAATAGCTGATAGTTCGCAAGCAAGGAGCGAATATAACGCGTAAAGTTTTGTCACAGTACACATAAAACGCTTTGGGAAACTATGCATTAATCATGTGAACAGAGTGTATTCAAAATGGCTCGGCAGTAACATCCTCAACATGAATAAATTCTAGGAAGCTATGCCTCACAATATCCTGATGTTGCAAAAATCATAAAATTGTACTTAAGCAAAACTTCAAATAACAGTGTTTGTTACTTTATAAAACATTTGTCTTGTTAATATTGAAAATATAAAACGCATTGTGTATCTCATTAAATTTTATAATACGGAGTTTAATGTTGCCTATAACACTTACACGCGACTATGTCTAATACTATGTACTGTAGTCTTAATGTACTGGAGAGCAAATTTTTGGGCTCAATGAAAGGCAGCTCACAATTCAAACCTTCACGTGGTAGAGGACGTTAGCCGCTACATAGGCGGCTAACGTGAGCGACACCGAGGGGTCTCCGGAATATGCATACAAACCAATTTGCTGGATTAGGGCACCTTTTGTCCTTGAAATGAGAAATTGTTTCTAAATGCAGAAGAATTGATTATCAATCACCGGCGTCGGATCAAGAAGGAAACGCTACATCCCCTGTTTAAAGGATTTACATCATCCCTCGTAAACTTCATGGCAATGTTCCTTAAAATGGAAACACCGCTAGGCAATCTGGTTAGAACCCGGCGTTGCTCCAGGGTAGGCAGTGTAAAACATGCGACTGGGCATGGGATAGTGGACAAATAGACTTCCCATGCGAAATATACAACCAAGCCACATGTGTATTGCCACGTGGAACTTGAGCGAACTCGAATAGCAAAGAATATTTCTAAATATCTAGGAGAAACTACGACGCGGCAAAATTAATCTGACAAGTATCACAGAAATCCATTGGCAGAACAGTGGCCATTTCAGATCCTCGGAATACTCATTAGATTATTCCGGAATCAACAAATTTTTGATAAGCTATAAACCGATTAAGAAACAAGCAATGCCTTTGAACCTAAATTCGTCCTCTGCCATAAACATCATTCCATTATATGCTCCCACTCACGAAGCTAATGACAAACAGATCGAGGAATTTTATCTAACTTGGAAGTGGCAATAAACAAAACATCGATCAAAGAAATATTAATGATAATGTGCGATTTCAATGCAAAAATCCGTTCCACTGCCAACCATGCTTATATTCGCCAAATAGAAGCAAGTTTGGGATAGGAGAACGGAACAACAAAGGAAAATGCCCCATCTAATTCTGCATCGAAAATGCTCTCGCAAATACCAACTCGATGTATGAGAATCATAAAAGTAGAATGTATACATGGAGATCTCCTGATGGACACACAAGGAATCAGATACATTACATCTTGATTAAACAGAGATAGAAATCTTCGGTAAAAACGGCAAAAATGATACCTTCTGCAGATTATGGAAGCGATCACCTGATTTATGAGTTTTTAGGAAAACTTAAGATCTGTAGACAAAGGTAAATAAAATGGCTCCCCACATTCCGCGCTGACCAGATTACAGGTTTTGACAATAACGGCATTCGCAAAATGGAACATTGGCACGAAGAACTTTAAACAAACAGTACTGAAACTACAGGACAGGCTTTGAAAAAGTAACAACTTAGAAGAAACACCTCAAGAAGATTAAAACTCTGTTAGAGAGTCCTGTTTATTAACAAAAACAATAAACCTTATTTCAGAACGAAAGAACATCAAATCTTGGCCGCACTATAGATCAGGAACTGTATCAATCGTTAAATCTGGAGATACGCACATGGGCAAAAATAATTATCTGATGAACGTTTTTCTAAAAACTTCTCTGATACCAATAACTCCAAAGACCTGTTCAAGAAGATACGTTCTATCACTTAGGACTTTAAACTCTTTAAACTAGACCAAATTGAATCGGTCCGAAAAGATTACTGTGGCAATTTGTATGCTGATGCGAATGCTATTTCTGACACCTGGGGTATTGTGAGGAGTTTATACTCTTGGATGAGGAGAAAGTCGCATTTGTCAAGTAAAGAGAAGGTAAAGCATTAAGAATAGATAGATATTAGCACAGGTCTTAGAGGCTCTTGACGAAATGGTGCAGAAGATCTTGTACACACAGTGTCACAAGATTTGGAAAAGAGACTTATGGCCAGAGGACTGGTTAACTTCAATATTGCTTCCTCTACAAAAGAAAGGCTAAGGAACAGTGTGCAAAAACTACAGTCTGATAGCCCTGATATCACATTCCAGCAAAATAATGTTGTACATTCTGCAAGTGAGACGACAAGCCTTCCTGCTACATCAAATAGTTCCAGAAAAAACTGAATATGCGAAAGGACGGGGAACTCAAAAGTAAATTTAAATGCGAGCAGCTTATAGAAAAGGCCGGAGTATACTCAGTATCGATGTATCTGTGCTTTGTAGATTACGAGAATGCGTTTGATAACGTGGTACAAAGATTGTCATCGACGACATATGGACAAATTTTGAAACTTTCGGGTACGTCTCTCGACATGACGGCATCGAAACATTTGTTGTTCAGGGAAAACCGAAAGGGAAAAGGAACCAGGGCCGATCCCCAACTCGGTGTACCGATATTATTTCGAAACTAACAGAAACAAGTTTCACTAAAGCATCGCGTCAGAAAACGATCGACGGACCTGGAAATCAACGGTTAAATGAATAATGTAGAGATTAGGAGATGTAGCGTAGTCACCACACGTCATTTACGACCTTGGACGGCGAAGAAGGAGAAGAAGGTGTATGATACTGATGACTTTTGTAATTGCGATATTTTGATGATGTATGCTAATTATATTGAAGTTCCACGTACTAATGGCACGTACTAAGGAGATAAAACATTTTTAATATTCAAAATATTTTACCATATCTAAAATGTTTTCCACCTATGAAATATCGTATCCAATTGAACAAAGTAATCACTACCTGTCTGTTCTGGTCCTTCCTCTGTTGGCTCCTTTTCACCCGCATCTACTTCAGGTTCTACTTCCTCTTCTTCGGAAGGTCCTTCAATTTCTTCTTCACCTTCTACAATAAATATTATTAATATTTTATATTTGATCTGATAAGAAACGCCATAAGAAGTTATAAGTAATTAATTATTTTTCAGAACAAATAAAATAAACAAAATTAATAAAATCTAACCGCGAGTCGTTTCAAAATGTTAACAAAATGACAGATTCAGCAAGAAATAAAAATATAAAAAAAGATGAGCAAAGAGGCCAGAAAGAACGAAAGAAAGAAAAGGCAGCGACCGCGGCGAAGGAATTCCATATATTAGCAGACACACTGGTTCGCAAAATAGCTACCAGTCCAACTAAAGAAAAATGAGACAAGAAGATTGGCACGCTGAACCAGCGTATCAGAACGTAAGAGAACGAGGGGAGAGCAATTTCATTTTGTCAGGGGTGTAAAAGGATAATATTCTGGGGGCGGGGGGAGGCGGTAAGTCCAATTAAAACTACAGGAAACGTCGGAAAAAATCAAAGATTCATGGCACATCTAGCACAAAGATCATGGTCAAGACGGAACGAATCCTCTACCACCCCTGAAGAGACGGCTTGACAAAATTCAATCGGACACCGTTTTTAGAGGTTATTACATCAAACGAGGTCTTGACTAGAGTCATAAAAGCACCTTCGTTCGGAGCAGAACCATGAAGAAATGCGACAGCCAGCTACAGTCTCTAACCAACAATAAATAGGAAGAGGGCTAAGTAGTGTGTAGAAGAAGCCCCAACAGAAAAAGTATTGAATGACACAAAGGGACAATCATCATGATCTTATCGATACAGGATGGAACAATTCGAGGGATCACCATCAACTTGGTAGGAAGAGCATCGCGCCGGTTAAGCTGAAGCCGAATCTTATTATCACTACCAGAAAACGAAGACGACCAAAGAACACAAGACAGCAGTACATATTGTCGCGTTTAAAAACGCGACAATATGAGTACATATTGTCGCGTTTAAAAACGCGACAATATGTACAACACATTGAACAGTGTTATCTTTGGAGCCTACAGATTCACCAAATCTGCAGCCTCCAAGAAAATGCGATGTCTATTCAGCTAATGCACGTACAAACGAATATAGCAACATCGCAGCGAATGAGTACATATGCAGCCCAGAAAATAGATACAGATCAGCATTGCGTCATTAACGCTATTTGCAGATCCGCAGGAGACGAGTTGTTGAACGAAACCATATACCCTCGCATCAACGGTCGGGAAGAAGATGGTCACAATTAATACTTGAATGTACAGCACCAGCCTAGTTGTGTCAGTCATCTGCAGTGGAGAAATAGAACATGAAATGATTCACTGCACTGGAATCATAGTTGGATGACAGATCCAAACAAGTACATCGATCATTCATTTACAGCATCGATCATCGATTAAAAGTCAACATTCCCGTCATCAATAACTTCTAGATTCGGTTAATCAACATTTATCTACATCAAGTTGACAGCAGCCAGGAAGAATTTCACGAAGTGGTAGGTGATGATCTTCAGCTGACAGAAACCAGGAAAGAAGAGCTGAACCAGAAATTCAAATAGTCCATTTGGCACCACGTCTAGACTTATGCATCAGCATGAACCGGCGCATGGATCATTATCGAACTAATGGCTATAGGATTTCTCATCACCACGATTTGGAAAAATGTTCAAGAAGCATTTTTTGAATTAATATATTTCATCTATTGTAATATCTTATTTTATTAATGATTACTAAAGATGTAGGGCGTATATTTGCGCAGATAGAGTGTTTGCATAATTATTTAAAAATCCCAATGAATAAAAGATCGCCCTCTTTCCACACAATAAAAATAATTCCTAACTCAAGCAAACTATTATAGATATGGTAACTGCTTCGTAATAAATTAGTTGTGTATATGTGTTACTATCAAACAAATATCACTTTACATTGTTTTACATTTAATATTTAATTTAATAAAGCAGTTTTAATAAAGATAGTTTCATTTAATGAAGCCCTCGATTTCTAGAAAGTGTTTGAATTGTTATTATCAATAGATAAATAAATTGCTACGCTTCTAGTGTCACGAATAATTATCGCGACACATATGGCGGAGGCGCCGGGTAAGATAATCCTACGTAATATTGCATAAATTCGAAAACCAACATCGTTAGGATAAAGAAAAACATTGGGAATTATAGGACCAAAATCGTATTTACAGATAAATTTTCTTTATCGACCTATGTTGCACTGATGTAACTTAAGATTTGTTCATAGAACTGTTCAACATCCAATCAAAACTGTACGTTTGAGGTTGTTTCGTAAGGCAAGGTATGGCGTAATTGCATGATAAATGACCTGAACAAGTAGTAAGAGACATTATTATATCTGTCATCTATATATCATAGCGGAAAATATTAAACTGCCGCATTTCAAGAAGATAATGATCAAAATCATCTTTGTAGGCAATGTAATTCTGATAATAGCTGAAATCGTCTATATATGGAATGCCTCAGTCACCCGACGAAAATTCTATTGCACAATTTTGGAGTCTTGTTAAAACCAAACTCCGGAACAAAGGAATCACAAACTCAGTACACGATACATCATACTGATCCAATATGTAACTGATTGTTAAGAGACATGCTCAGTAATTGCTGTGCAGCTGGATAATTTCAAGCAAGATAGTTACAAAATAGAATGTGTATATATGCATATTACATGTTCTTTTATAAATAAGATCATTATCAAATTTTACTGATACCTTACTTACTTGAGGGACTGTATATATTAAATCAAGAACTTCAAAATTCTATCTTGATAAGAAAATTGTAATCAATATAATTTAACTATGAACCTTCTATTTCTTCTTCTCCTATTTCTTCTTCTTCTATTTCTCCACCCTCTTCGCTCATTTCTTCACCCTCTTCGATTATCTCAGGTATTTCGCCTTTAATTTCACCCTCCAATAATAAGTCGATATCATCAATTTCGTCGAATTTCCATTCTTCGGATGCAGCACTCTCTGCCGATACACTTTCACCACTTTTAAGAGAACCGGTTGGAAGTTCTAATTTCGTGCTTATTGTAGAGGTAGTTTCCGTTAAAGACTCAAGTTCTGATGCTATAATATAACAAAGTATTATGTTCATTAATTAAATTTGCTTTAAAACAACATAATGCGTTTTATTATCATAGTCTGTATTGACCACATTTATATGGATAAATTGACGTAGTAAGATTGTTACAGAATTTATTCTCTATCAAATCAGAATCGTGATTATATTATGATTCTCTTTGTATAACCGCCATTTTTTATACCTTAGTACACAACATAGATATCTATAGGTAAACACATATGTTTACGCAATATCAAGGTAAAATCATAAGGTTTGTTGATCGTAGTATATATAATACGTGGTATGACTTTACTCGAGATATTAATTGACTGACAATGATGAGTGAAGTTAATTATGATTCAAAGATAGCTTAAACGATCCATTCGATTTCTTCAAAAAATAATTAAATAAAAGATTAGCAAACAAGGTATATATAAAATGATTTTTTATGAATGGTTCTTCGGTCTGAGGATAGCTTTGCACAAAATTTCTCTGACTGCTTGTCGATGTTGGATATGTTGGTTAATGTTGTATAAAATACATTGTCGATTTATTGTTTGAGAAAATGACGATAATTATATTGGATGAGATTGAAGATGCGAAATGTAGGGAAGTATGGCGAAAAATTGTGATGAGGGTGTAGTGGAATTATTGCTCTAGTTCGCTATAATATTGGTATTTAACATTAAGTTATTAGTTTTCTATAATTGATATATTGATAATATTTTGTGTCAAATATATAAACATTACGTGTTACTTCAAGGCATCACTATTTAATATGTTTTATCAATATGTAGTCAACGACATAGGTCGACACATTTACAGATGTAAAAGTTCGAACTAACTTAATGTCAATATTTTCAGCTGACATCGACCCTTTTAGTTCAGCGCGGTTTTATGATGTATATATACGTACAGTGTATTATTTTAAGATTATTATTATCTATTCACTATCTTAATCATCACTAGTCTCGACATCTAAGGGTTACATTATCAAAACTAATATGTAAAATTTGTTTATAAAATATATTTAAGTGTAATTTATTATATAAGTGAAAATAGATGTTTAATTATTCATTTCTAAATCCTACCTTTTAAATTCATATATTCTTCTAAATCGAGAATACTATATGTCCGACCGTGACATTTAATTAGAAATAAACTACGCGACGCAAATAATATGTCATCGAAAAGAAAGAGAATAAAGAATGAAGAAAGAGGGAAGAAAATTTGTGCGACAACAAGCAAAGAAGAGACAATAATAGTTCAAGCGGTTATTCAGGTGTTTTAGCGTCTGCAGTTTCGGTTCCTGAAATTTTGGGCATCGTAGCATTTGGTCTCATTTTATCCATCCTTCTGGGGGCAGTTTGGAAATTTAGCCAAAAGAGGTTAGAGCGGAAGATGCGTCATGAGATTACGAAAGCCAAGCAGATATCAATGTGGCATAGAAATTTATGAACATGTCGATTATTTATTTCATATATATATATATATATATATAAGATTTTTTGTTATATTTTTCAACTACGGTTGTAATTTGAAATAATTATTCCATTTTTAAGCTATTTTTATTTCAAGTAAAATGTGAGGTTATAAGGAAAAATTTTTTGGAATTATTTACTAAATTACACCTAATTTTAGATATATTTTGTTCCAATTGTAATCAATTGTAATGTATGATAGTAGGCATTGATTTAGGCAGGCATGTTTTTTTTTTGGAATTCAAGCTAAGGTATTTTCTGAGAACTTTCATGTCTCTGACAACTTGTCAGAAGATGTTGATGAGTTACTCGGAGTAGATTTTTTGGGGAAATATGGTGTCCAATTAGATTTTGAAAATTTTAAAGAGTCATTTAAGTTTTCATGCGTCATTTATGTTATCAAGTTTTCATGGGTTCTTTTGAACAAGTGTTTTTGAAATTCAAAAAAGTGGTTTTATCAATTCCAATTTTAGATTACACTAAGTTTAGCGACGGAAATGAGTTTACACTCACTACAAATACGTGTGCTGTTCTGTGGGTGCAGTTTTATCCAATCGAAATGGGAAACCAGTATTATTTATTAGCAGAAGATTGAATCGCAGTCAATTAAATTATTGCTCAAATCAGTTCAAAATATTGGAATTGGGTTACTTCGGACATTTACTTTTGAAAGAATGTCGAGATATGTCTTTGACTACATATTGATAAAACATATTAGTAGAGTAAGACGCCTCAAGCCACCCCACTCTACCTACCGGCTCCCCTAACCACTACCTTTTGGAGCGTTCAAGCTTCCCCTAGTGGGCGGGGTCTGCGTTCTGATTGGTCTACGTCATCATGGTTGCCTTGTGCTTGGTTGTTGGAGCGTTATCAGTGCTTAGTATCAATATTGGCTCGGCCAATGGCGAGAGAGAGAGAGAGAGAGCCGTGCTCCCCTATTCTATTTACCCGCTCCCCCACCACGAACTACGATTTATCAGTTGGAAGCTCCGCCGCGCTCCGTTGGAATGGTGGAGATAACACGATGGCCGCCACGGTCTGGCTCAAAAGCACGTGGAAGCTGCGCCTCAATATAGATAACACGGATCCAAGATGGCCGCCAGCCCAAATATAAACAAAACGCACGTGGAGGCTCCACCCCATTCCAAAAGTCACTAGATTTGCGTGTGGGTGGTCAAAACGTTACTAGATTTAAACATGAAGTCTTTAGATTCTGAAAAGTCACTAGATTCTACGAGGTGAGGAATAGAAAAATAAATGATCAAAAATATACGACAATCATATAAAAAACAGAAATGACGTAATTTCAACAGTTTATTTCCGGTTATTGAAACTTGACAGATGTCATTTACAAATCCAAGATTGCTGATGACATGGCATTTCCGGTTGGCGCGAAATTTGATTTCTTTTCTCGAGCTGGCAGGGCTACGATAGTGGTGAGAGTAGTGATGTGATATGATGATGTGGTGACGCAATGGTGGTGATTACATTTAAAGTGGTTGACATAATTTTTGTATAAAACATTCAATATATAATTTTTGTTTATATTTTCAATCTAATTTCGAGTAACCTCTGTCTATCTCAAGTCACATGACCATACTCAAGTCATGTGACATGTATTTTTCAGATAAATCTTTATTTGCAATAAAATCTTTATTTTAGTCAAGTAAAGATCGATATATATATA
>WYDF02087258.1:0-10983 GCA_009867245.2 Adranes taylori | reverse complement strand
AATAATAGTTACTGAATGAGACACGATTACATGTTGGACAAATAAAATAAAATTACATAACCATCTTGAATAAATGGTATTAAAATCTAAATCTATCAATAATAAATGCACTTACAACGTGCTAAATACAATTAACCTAGTAGAAAACTTACAATTATCTAGTAAATCACATGTTCAAAAGTTTGGTTCATTCAAAAGAAACATTACAAAAAATCATACTTGATATTAAAACTATACCTCTTTATCATTCTATAATTATTATGTTTAACACTTTAGAAACTGTACTTTATAACAAGACCTAACAATTGTTTAAATCAAATTAAGTAAAATAGTTAAGATAATCTAAATGACGCCAAAAAAGATCTGTATGAAAATTTAATTTGATCATTTAAATTCTTGCTGGAATTGCATTTGTTGTCTAATAAAATTTCCAAATTTTCAGCAAGATCGAATTTTGGACTTTTGTCCAATCTATGTAAAATCTGAATAACCTCGTTCCTATCGTAATCAAAATTACAGTCTGTAATGTGTTTTGCCAATTTTGACTTATCTTTTGGATTCTTTGAACTAGGTAACTGTTCGTTTAATCTAATTTGAAAACTTCTACCTGTTTGCCCTATATATGTCGATTGACAATTACAAAATATTAAATTCAAAGATATTCAACTTACGCCTTTGCCGCAGGGTTAAATGTATCCGTTTCTATGCTAATCGATTGTTATCCTAACTAAGGATTGACCTAATTGAAATTACTAGATGAGTTATAAGGTGACATGGTCAAAAGTAAATAGATCAATCTATACTGTTTCGTGCAGTATATAATAAAACGTTTGAGTTCTAGTATAGGAAAGTTAGGATGGCGGTTTCATCACGAATTTTTTGATTCTTGATGCAATCTAAATTTTAATTAACAGTATTTATATAAACAAGAGATAACATGAGTTACGTTCCAGATTAGGATTTCAGTGAGATATATTATTATATTAAAAAATTTATATTAGATATGTTAAAAAATTAATTGTTTAAATGTTCCGACATAAATCATGTTGACGCCAAAAGTCATGTTATCAACTTGTTATATTATTCGATAATAGGAAGAAATTAATGTGTTTCTTGTGGATTTTCAGAAACGTATGATATATACTTCAGAACTTAAGAAATAAGTTAGGGAAAATTTCGTTACAAAGAATGAAACTATAATATATAAAATGTTTCAAAATTTCTTAAAAGACAAATAGAAGAAAACAAAGACTACCGCATAATATATTACCAATTCTTTATTCAGATAAACTTGGTTTATTCAAATGTTGTGCTACAGACACGTGTTAGGAATACATCCGCGGAAAATTGTTAAACAAACTAGAAATGGAATTTACGCAATTTACGTAGTAAACTTCCCAACTGCAAATCAAGCAAAGTTTTGACATACGAAACGCATTTAGCAAAATTTCCTTCATTTGCCCAATATTTTAACTTCGAAAAACGCCTCTATACAATACAGTTTGTAAAATATAGCTGAATATTATTGAAATATGTAAAATGCAATTCCTATCTCTTAAAGGAATTTCTTTCATCCCATATTATATTGCAAGAGCGAAATACTTCAATCGCACATTATTGTTTCTTGCCTTTTTATGAAATTTTTTTCCTTTTAAACATTTCAAATGTTTGATTTTATATCAGAAGCGTAGCATTCATAATACTCCTTTAAAATATTTAATTCGAATTTACTTCATATTTTCTGCAGTCTTATTAAACGTCTACGTTATTAGAAACTTTACGTTTCCTCGCTTATGATAGTATAAACATTCTAATTGAAACGTGATAATGGACGATAATAATATTCGCGGAAAACCAAATTATTCATAAAAGTAGAAACACAAAAGAAAAGGCAAAAGTGCGTTCCCATTGTTGTTCGGGCATAGAAATGAATAAGATAGAGGGGGGCATAGAAATGAATAAAAGACACACACCTCTCACTGAAAAAAAAAAAACTGTCGGTAATAAGAAATTTTAAGTTGTAGAGTGAATTCTTGTCAGTCAGCTTTTTGAAAATAAAGTCATGAATTAACATAATTTAAATTATAAGAAATTCCAAATAAAATCTTAATTAATTAACTGATAAAATAATCTTCAGTAGTTAGATATGGACAATGTGCCCAGTATTAGTTAACAAATAATTTATTCTTTTTTGTTAAATTCTTCACATAAAATAAATTTAATAAAATTATACCACAATGAATTTGGCAGGAATAAATTGAAATGAATTAGTAAGGTAAATAGTTAGTATATGATAGTAGGAGCGACAAAATCAGTAAGTAAAAGAATTTTATAAATAATTGGGAAATTTATTTAACGAAACTTCTGTTTGCACGTAGTAATTTAATACAAATAGTATTTTATTTTATTATTTTGACAAATATTATTTTACTTTATAATAATGTAATATTTCGGCTTACCTTTCCACCACAAAATCCACCGCAATTACGCCTTCTGAAATTGGTCTCTTCCCGCGCTAGATCGTGAATCCTTCCAACTAGTTGCAATCCGCTACGCTGACACGGTGAATACAGCTGAGCTCAAGTAACCTACCGGTTGAGCGCTAGAATCCTTTCGGATGCAAGTGTTACATTTTTTGTACGAAGTGCACGCAAATGAAAAACACTAATATAGCCAATAATTTATTCAGGACAGAATAATATTATTCGGAACCAAATAATATATCACAGGCCAGTGAATCAAGTTCTTAATACTTGAGAGTAACTTGAAATGTTTAAAGGTTCTAGTTTGAGCAAAGATTTTAAACTTAATGAACTATTTATAACAGTTGTTTAATTAAGCAAGCAATCATCGATAATTGCGAAACATAAATGAGAGACCACAAAGGTAGAAAAAATTCCACAAAGGTAGAATTAATGAACTATGTAAGATTGTGATCCTTTAAGATTCTGCCTTAACACATTGACTGCGGAGGGATTTGCTATAAGTGGGTTAAATCTGTGCTGAAATATTTTATCTTGCGAATAGTATGTTTATACACATTTTTAAACATATCATATGTAATTTAAAAATAAAAAAAATTTTTTTTGAGTAGATACTCATGGTGCGACACGGTGTCGACATCCGCCTCAGAAAAGACATACATTTCATCTTCGGGGGTCGACATATTGTCGATAACTTTTTTCATAAAAAAAAAGCATATACTTATATTTTTATTTAAATAATACATATTTTTATGAAATAAAACATGTGTTAATTTTTAACCAATTAGTATCCATGATATTTCTGAAAACACGATTCCATACAGAAGCCGGCTTTTCTCAGCAAATGTCGCAAAAATATGTAGTTTCCACCCTTTTGTTCGCCTTTGCGCATATGAAACATCTTTTGCGAATAAGGCGGTTTTTGTCGTTTCGTGGAACTTGGGAAATTTCATGAACTTGTTTTAGAGGTTGCATTGGTGTAGATGTGATAGTTGTCCGATTTCGATAAATTAGCTGGGTAATAATATTATCCCCAAAATCTAATAAATTTATTATACTTTTGTATGGCGGTTCATTTCTATATGAAATAAGTGCAATGCTGCTTTAGCATACCATCTGATGGTTTTTCTTTCACAAGGGTAAGAACTCATAAGCTGATCATCGGAACGGTCGATCCCACCCATAAATTTGTTGTATTGCTGTATGGTTTCCGGTTTCTCTAAAATTTTTCCACTTCTAGACTGGCACTGCGTCATAGAAGGGCCAAACTCTGATGATATGACGCTAACATCAGTTGTTGGTTGTGCCATTTCAGCACACATATCCCAGTTTCGCTATATGCTGACGCCACTTCATTTAAATAAAAAAAAATCTTTTTCAAATGAACAGGATTCCCTTTCCTATTTCCCCTTAGAGTTCCAGTCATGTATGTTTTATTCTCTAGCAAGTAATTTGAAAGTTCGACACAACTATAATAATTATCCATGTACACAGCATGGCCGACTCCAAGATAATCGGTAAGTAGATATTTTACTACTTTATTTGCATGTTGGATTCCCCCCAATATCGGATCATTTGCTCCACAATAAATCCTGGATTTTAATACGAGGCCATTTGGCTGAGTTAGTATGTAAAATTTTAAACAAAATTTATGTCCTTTGTTTTGAATGTATTGACGAAAATATAGTCTTCCGCGCCAAAGTAACATAGATTCATCTAAACTTAACTCCTTTGAAGGATAATAAATCTCACTCATTCTTTCATGAAAGCGATTAAATAAAGATGAGATTTTATAGAGTGGATCTGTTGGTTTTGGGTCACCACTCTGAGGGTTTTTAGTAAAATGTGAATTCCGAAAAATGTGAAGTAAGAATCTGTCTCTACTCATCGCATTTCGAAAGATAAGAAAATTGTACAAATTATTAATTTGCCAATAGTGAGAAGTGGATGGATTACCTACATTTCCAGTAAAAAATATCAAACCCAAAAAACCTCTAGGTTCCCATCCCTGAATACTGGATTTTGGTCCTATACTTTTTGATATCGATACATTTCGCTGAGAGTTAGTGTCCCTAATTATAAGGTTGAAAATATCTTCTGTAAAAATGTGGAAAAACAAGTCTATTGGCTCGTCCGAGGCTGGAGCATTTAACATGTCAGAATTTCGTGTAAAAGTATAGGGGAAATTGACGGAGGCGTAGAATTCCATTGCTGATATGGACTTTCGTCAACTGATGACTGGGAAATTCATGAAATGATTGACATTGAATGTGGGAATCGAGCTGTAGATGACGGTTCTCCAACCATAGTGTAATCACTTACATCTTCTTCATCTTTTTCTTCTGATTCAGAAAAATCTTCATCCTCTAGATTATCTTCAAAATCAGAGTTTTCTAGAATTTCCAACAACTATTCGTCAGTATAAATTTTAGTTACTTGTCTGTGCGTGGTTTTGAGTTTATTCGATGAGCCTGAGACAGATGTACTACCAGATGGCTTACCGAGAGAAGACGACGGCTTGGAATTAGATAAAGAATCCGCGAGAGAAGTTGAATCATCAACAAATAAATCGTTTTCATCTGTTTCAAAATCTGAATGCCTTTTGTGCATTTTTGGACTTGTAAAAAAGTTTACAATGAATTTCTAATTCTCTAACTACTTTGCACGTTGTAGAAATGATTTCTTATATTTTACCTGCTTCAAAAAAATTACAAGTGCTTATTCTTATTTTGTAATAAATGATAAAATGCTTTTTGATGAAAATAAGAACCAATGAAACACGTATATAAATATTAAACTTACCTTAGCATATTACATTAGAATGAATATGTCGAGGGTCAATATAATACAAGAATTATCCAAGAAAACATCAATTGTGAATTATGGCATTCTTGTAGCAAATGCGCGATTTCTAACGTGAACTTGTCTGAAATCGAGAGTACATCGATGACGTTACTTGTGAAATATAAGAAGTGATTATTTGGCCTTTGTTATGCTAAGAATACTAAAACAGGATGTACGATACTCTACGATTAATCAAAAGTAATGATAGTCTCTTGCGGTAGCTATATTTTAGACTTTACACTGAGTCCTCAAAAAGCTTTCATCTCTAATATAATTTACATTCTCTTGTGCTTCGAAGCTGTAATTTGTTAGTGAATCAAAGCCATGTGCTGGGTTATATTGCATTTTATACTTAGAGCAAATTTCGTTAGATGTACATAGGTTATACATAGGTATCAAATATTTATTTTCTATTATAGTACATAAGAACAATTGAACTAAAATAAGTTGCTGAAACTTAGAAATAGCACTAAAAATAAAAAGCTGCAATATATTTACAAATGATGAAAATATAGCACAAATAGCAGAATGATGTAAATACAATATTTAATAAATAAAAATTTATATTACAAAAAATTTCTAATTACAATAATATAATTCCAATGTACATTCTAATTTTTAATATTGTGATTTATTTTTTAAAAACAAATGTATTTTCTGTATTTCTATCTAGTAAAACTTTCTTCTGTGACAGTCTACATAATTAATGTTAATAATACGGCATAATCTAAAACAGAAAACAAAGAAGAAGTTGTTGGCCAACTAGTTTTTGAGTTTCGCATTAACCTATCTCCGCTGTACTTGTTATAGTAATTACAATTATTATTTACTTTCGCAAACTTTTTCCATTAAATTTTACTTATAATACCATTTATGCTGGTATAAAACACTTGATTAATTTGATAGACTGCATATTATTCTTGTTTTGTATTATATAATATATAATTGTATTATATATTATTATGTTGGGTTACGAGATATTTCTCATTCAATAACTCGTAACCCAAAAACAAATCCAAACTTTACAAAGTTTGGATACGAGGTATTTTTAAATTGTAGATAGCACTAAATCTGAGCTTCAATGGCTTACGAGGTATTTTCCAATCGATTTAGCTCATCTTTTACCATGGGAATAGCTCATAACCTAAAATTCCAAAAAAATTGTGTTACGAGGTATTAGAATTACAACGACGATATATATATATATATTGTTTAAGCCCATCTTGTGAATTTTACTTATAGTGTGAACTTCACTTATCCGTATTTTTATATAAAAGATTATGAGAAGTTGACAAGAACATGAAACATCAAAGAATAAACAAAACTGAATACTTATTTAAACTAACTTTAATTTTCTATCTTTTTACAAAGACATTAAGTACTTCTTCAGCCAGTAATTTTTAGTTAACTAGCTAGTTCTCAATATTGAGCAAAGATAAATTTGAGAATCTGTCCTGGATCATTGTGTTTCTCAGCCAAGTTTTTATTCGTCTCATAGAAGAGATACTCCTTTCGCAACCAGCCGAGCTGATCGGAAGGCCTGTTCACACGGAGCCCTTCTCCACTTCGGTTCTCGAAATTCTTGCTCGATGGTTTTGCTACTACAACCAAGATCTGCACCGGCCGAGGCTCCTGATGGTCTCGCGACCGTCCATCGACACCTGTGCCGCGCCGCCCTACACCGAGTTGTTATGGGCTATTAGATCCTAAATCGGAACGTTTCCCTAGTCATAGCTCCGGTAAAGTATAAGTACAACGCTAAAGCGCCATACATTTTCAGGGCTAGTAACTTCGGCTTGTATAGAGCAATAGCTTGTATAGATATGGAGTGAGGTCGCTCTTCACTTGACTTTCAGATTATTCTATCTAAATCTCGCTTGATCTAAATCTAGCATTAGCAATGAATCAACCGATTTTGCAAGAGAAAAATTTTCGAATCGCCTTTTCAAATTGCCACAAGTATACACTCTAGTTACAGGGCAAGGAACTTTATCAACACCCCTTAGTACGTCCGCGTTGACATGTGACTAATTCTAACATACACCAAAGCTGAATACGTATACAACACCTCTGAACCCGTCGACGTTTCTTGTGCACCACGTTGGCATAAGACACAACTATATAGTCTAATCAGGCGGTGTGTGAAGGAATCGCGATGTAACGCCTCGGAGCCAGCCCGTTGACGTTGCTTGTGCATAGGAAACAAGTAGTGGAAAGAAGTGAAGCTATTAAAAAAACTTGCTATATTCTAAACAATATATGCTATATAAAGTGTCTTACTTACGTTTTAATCCGCGTCGCTGCTCTGATTCACCGGTCTCTGCTATTGACTCCTGTCTTATTTTCAAAATTTTTATTAGATTATTCGAAAATAACGCCTCCAACATACGCCTCCGCCTCCGACATTGAAAACATTTTGTTCAATTCTCGCTATTTATACCCCAAAAATCACCCGTCTAGCCAATCTCTGCGTGAAAGCCATTATACATCATTTTTCAGGCCGGCAGTGCTCGACTTATTCGCTTAACATACAACGTATACCATCATATCATTTTCGCCAGGCAAATAATATGAAATTCCGTGTCATTAAGACTTCAGCCTTTAGTGCGAGAATATCGATATTAAATACATTCTTATAATTGGCTACGAATTCATCCGCTTGACCTAAATCTAGCATTAAGAATGAATTAACCGATTTTGTACGTCAGATTTGTAGACATATTTTCGAATCGCCTTTTCAGATTGCTAATAGCACTTTCCAATATTTGTGATCATTGATTCCTGGTGGTATCTCAATCAGAGTTGATTTACCTAGGCTTGATTCAGTTAGGTAATCATTATATCTTTGTGGTTGTTTCCTCTTCTTTCAAATTCTGGCAGGCTCCAAAGAAATTTCTTGTGTCTGCGAAATTATTTATGTCTTTCTAAAGGAGATTTGAACTCGTTCCTCTTTTCCTACAATGTGGTAATTGTGCTATTTATTATACCTCTAGCCTGGCCAAGTCTCGCATCCTTACTCTGGAAATATATACTTAGTACGTATGCGATCAATAACACCGAATGAAGAACGAATAAATAAACGAATTGTGACTTTGTTATTGAACCCAGTATACCCAGTGCTTCTATAGAATTTTTCTCCCGCGCTTGTTCAATTTCTTACTCTAAAATCTTTTCAAATGGCTTGGAAATTGTTTAACACGGATTTACAATTTTCATTTAGTACAAATTCCTATTTCGCCACCAGTTTTAATACCTAAAGCAACACGAGCTTCTATAAGTTTAGAGTGATTACCCGGTTGAAATAAATGCATGTATATTGTTTCCAGAATGCATATATATCTCTAGAAGATGAGCAATCCAAAAAACCGAGAAACTTTTCGATTTCCACTTCAAGTTCCAAGCCAGCTACATATCTAATTGTCAGTGACAATTGCTCCTGCTTGTAGCACCTAGCTTCATTAACCATTATTGAAAAAAACCTGCATCCTCCTACTTCTTCCACATTTTTTTCGAGTTGAGAAGCAATGTGAATAACTTCATTTTGGACTTTGGGGCTGCAATGATTGATATTCCGCTCCAAACGGCTGGAAAAATTTCCTACCCTCCCCATTCTCCACTTAACCCCACTTATTCCTACTAATCCCTATTTATCCAGACTTATCCCCATTATCCATATTATCCCAACATATCCCTATTGTCCTTACTTATACCAACTCACCCCTACTATCATAACTCACCCCTGTTACCCTAACACACCTCTTATTATCAAAAGTCTACCCTATTATCAAAACTCAACCCTACTTTCCCCCTTACCCTACTTTACTCTCCCAACTTCCCCACATACCCCTTACCTACCTTCCCGTTATCTTCCTCTATTCATTCCACGCTATCCTCGGCCCAAGTGACGCCCTATCTACTATCATGTGTGGCTTTGAAAAAATAACCCCGCTCTGGAATTGTACCTGAGCTCCCGATTGCTGGTGAGATGTTCGCCGGGCCCAGCGTGCGCCATATCTCCTTATAAAAACGATGCTTTCTCTGCTTGCTCCTTCCTTATTTGTTATTCCACTTGTGCTTCGATTCTGGTGAGTATTGTATCACTCGTGTGAATACTTTACTTGGAATTAGGTTGAATAGTTGGTTGATTCCTCCTAATTATGACAGTTAGTTGTCACCTTTCTTAGGTCATTTGATAAAGAGTCCCTCTCTCCATTTCTGTGACAAGTTTCCTTTGTTCCAAATGTTCCTGAAGAGAGGGTACAGAAAGTTAGTGGGGGTGTCTGGGTCACTTGACAGGAGCTCTGATGAAATATTATCTGTTCCAGGAGCTTTTCCATTTTTCAACTGTTTGATCACTGTTTTGATCACCTCCTTGGAGGGTGGGTCCTGCTAGATTAACGTTAAAAATATAAAAAAAAATTTATAAAAAAAACTAATTATATTGTATTTAGTTAGTTACATTTCCTATTCCTTGTCTATTCTGTATAATTTCTGCCTCTTTTTCAGATTCTTGTTCAGCCACTTCCTAACTTTCCACGAAAGTGGAGGTGGGACGAGCAGCAAAACTGATAAGTTTGAAGGATAGGTAATTGAGAATGTGGAAAGGTATAAATATTTAGGTTTTACTTTAACTTATAATGGGAGCTGCAACGAACACATAAGAGCAGCTGTAAAGAAAGGGAAAGGGGCAATGGAAATATTAAGATGCGTGTAGGAAATGAAATTTGTGGATTCGCTAAGAATGAGAATTTTAATAAGGAAGTTTGTGGACAAAGTATTACGTTGTATGGAGCGGAACTATGGTTGGTGAAAGAAAGATTAGAGATGGAAAGGGTGATGAATGGAGTATTGAGGAGAATAACTGGAGTAGAAAAATCAACACCGAGTGGGGTTGTTTTGCAACAATGTGGGAAGTATAAATGTTAGAATAAAAGTATAAAGAATTTAGATTCTTAATGTGGTTCCTTATTTTTGTTTTGGATCCAGAGGTTTTGTTTTCAACTAGACTTTATCTGCATGGTTTGGATTATTTAAATCTATATTCTAATGTTTAGATGGCATTGGACCTAATATTAAGTTTTTTGATGGAATCAGGCCGATAAATGTTTTTCCAGCAGTTTTTAAGACACATTCAACGATCCATGTGACGAATTCTATCCAAATAAGTGTATTTTGAAAGACTGAAGGAAAGACTTTTGCAGAACTGAAGGTCCTTGCTAGAAGTAGAGTGCGCTGGAGAAACTTCGTCGAAGTCCTATGCTCTGGATAAGAGCTAAATGAATTAGGTTTCGTAACACTGGACGATATCATCATGCATTGTGTGAATTAGCATTGTACAAGATGTGCATATTCCAGGGAGAGTATATTTCAGATGAAATACGAGGACGATGGCGCTAGATTGTATGGAAGTAACATATTGTCAAACTGCGTGGATGCGTGGATGCTGCGTGGATGCTAATCTCAGCCAATAGAAAGCGCCGAGAAAACATCTGCGGATTGTCTGTATTATTGTTTGATGTGTACGAATAGTTCATAGTTGTACCATATATACATTGCTTTTGCGGTTGTCTAGAGGAAATCCTAGTCTTCTCCATTGCAACTTACGCCTGCGAAACGTGGACTGTTCGGACCTCAGACCAACGCAGAATAGAAGCGT
>WYDF02087247.1:0-10984 GCA_009867245.2 Adranes taylori | reverse complement strand
CGTACGTACTACAAAAGTACTAACTATCTCACTCGCACATAAATGCTTGATATAATAAAATCAAAAGCGTTCCAGACACAAACACGACAGACAGACAGACGGACGGATAAAGTTAGACGTTTATATATAAGTATAGTTTGCTTTAGATGCCTCAATAATATATTAATATTAATTAACATATTTATGACAGAAAATCATCGTTGAGGAACATTTTATTATAGAAGGAATTCCCAGTAGTTTACGGATACTCTATGATGGGATACCCAGGTGGTATAAGTAAGCTACATAATCATTATTTTTCAGCTCTTTTTCAATAGCGACAAGTTTGTTGTAAACATATGTATCACCAGCATTTCGAGCTACATGGAGTTTTGATAATCAATCAACCACGTCATTAACATCATCCCAATAAATAATACGCGGTCGTTCAGAAGTGAAATACATATACCTTTACGCAGCTAGATACTCGCGAACGCTATGTTTTTCCGTTTGTTTAAGTACATCTTCCATTCTGTCAGCATCATCCGTATCAACAAGATTGTTTAATTCTGCAACACGCTTCAAAATTGTTTCTGGAGTAACTTCGACTACTGCTGAAGTGTCTGATAATTTCCTTTCATAGTCGCTTATAGCGTCATCATCATCATCATCGTTATTTTCAGCTTCGTCATATTACCACGATCATATTTAAACGCAGACTTTGATGATTCTTCTTCTTTGTCGCTTATAAGATCGGTGTTATATTTAGTATCAGAATCATCATTATTATTAATAGCAACATCATCGTTTATAATATTATAGTCATTTGCAAAATAGTAATTCCTCACCAGCGATTGATGTTTATCCAAAAGTGGTGTAATAATATTCACATATTTCGCAGAACGATTACCTTGTTTTTGTTTGTTTGTATTTTAGTATTTGCTTTAAGAATAGCTTTATTTCAGTTTTCTATCAAATCTCACTTAGTTGCTGACTACACTTTTCCAAACGTTAAACGACACAAAATCAATCACTGACCATAAAAAGAATCACCCTTATAGCAATTTTGTGGAGTAGTAACTATTTCCGCCCATATTTACATGGGCATAAGCTTAAAATGGATCTTAATCATGATCATCTCCAATTTTCCCTAAAGCGCAATGGGGATTTCGACTCGAAGAACACTACAAGTCGATTTCCTACAAAGTGCTTCATCGCAACCTCCAGACTTAAATACCTTCAATACAACATCCTCAACATCTAAACACAAATTGAGATTCAAAATAACCTATCATTAATTACTAGCGCGATACTTCATTTCACATTCATTAACATTCCAACTACATTTTGTTAAATAACTACGGCCTCTCAATACTATTTATTGTGCACTTAATTTTCTACAGGATGAGTAGTCAAATATGATACTGAAATGAATATTTGTATTTAAATGTCTTATGACATGTTTCACATTAATATTCAATAACTAAATTAACATAATCGTCGATGTGATTATATAGACAGCTGATTTTGGAATAATATCGAAGTTCATCACTCTTTCGATTCTGCGTGAAGTGTGCCATTATATGGTACACGTCTTATTGACATTTGATGTAATTAACATGCTTCATAAATTACTTGAAGTTGCAATTAGAGATAGGAATATAACTATTTAGTTAGTTTAAATCTCTGGCTTATACTTATTTACTGAATTTACTAAAACTTACCCGAAAACGTCAGCCTATCATAGAAATGGCAGCCAACACGTTCTTCAAGAGACAAGAGGTAGAAGGGCGTCATAAATCAAAAAAGAATAAACTCCTTCAATATTATGTTTATCAGAAATATATTAGGTACATTTTGAGCTGATTATATTAGTTCTCTACAGAATGTCTTAACGAAACATAATACTGATAAGTATGTTTGTATTTAAATCTTTTGTGACACTTCTCACATTCAAAGTTTGGTATTCCTGAGTTACATTCATATGTTTTATGATTCCATAAGCTTCCTGCAAGCTTATAAGTCTTTCCACAATTAGTACAGGAATGTCCTAAAATAGCAAACTAAAATAGCAAAATATAGAATAAGTAGTGTATATAATTAAAAAAAACATGAGATGAGGTAAATGGATTTTATTCTCCGTGACTTCGACTTATAGTGTAATTGATGACCTAAATAAATATCACATAAAAACTGAGCACCAAACATTAGTGGTTAATAATTCTCACACAAACTTTATCCCTCCAAAGAAAGCATTTCGATAAAGTAGTAAAGGATTATTGGTCATTGCCTGGGATATAATCAAACATGGTAACAACTAACCAAGCAAAAGTTCAGAATATAAAAATTGTAAACTGAGTTGTACACTGAATTAGTTTTGAATGTATTATATGGTTACGATTTAATTTTGGTTACGATTTAATTTTGGTTATTTATATGGTTACGATGAAAAATTAATCAAGTTGAAAGTTATTCGCTTTCCTGAGAAAACTGATAACAACTCATATTGGAAGGGAACAGTTGCAGATAATGGAACAGTTGCAAGATAATGGACATTCGATAATGGACCCACGTCCGAAACTCGAGTCACAAAGTATGTGATATATAATAGTGCTTACAACGTTTTTCACATATATATATATATATATATCTACAAAATCACAGGTGATGAAATACTAGAAATAAAATCAGACTGTATATCTCCAGTCTCCAATATATACAGAAACTATGAGGTCATCATAGGCTCAGGATTGTGGAGAGAAGACCCTCCTGTCTTTCCAGAATCTTCTCGAGTCGGGTCCACAAAGGGTTCAAAGGCTTCTGGAAATACGGAAACAGGAACATATGGGGAACGAGCAAAATGGAAAATGTCCTGCCCTATAGGCAGATAACATATATTTTAACAAATATAACATAATATCTTTAATAAAAATTATAAAAATTAACAGGTGCGGCCATCCTCCTGAAGACACTTTCTAAAAACTTCTTTTGCGGCGACCACTGCTGCTCGATCATCTGAGATCAAAACTGCGAAAATATTTATTTAATTGTAACGTAGCATGTTACTGTAAAGATAAAAGTGTCTAGATTACGAATTAAATTAATTGAACGGATGAGATTTGGGAACCCCAGAGGCGCGTTAACTGCTTATCGAAATACATGTTTTTGTCTACATATAGTAATTTAGTGTAGATTGCATTTGTAAATAAATAACAATTATTATTATTATTCAATCTGTGCCTATAAAGATTAAAAGCATACACAATTATTATTATTATCGCTGGTAATAAAAATGTATTTCCTAGGATAAAGACACATAAATAATCAGACTCAAGTTAATATAACGCTTAGCATACGTTAGGTATAGTAGGGCAATCGAATTGAATGCGTATCTTATTACAGTGGCATACATAAGCATCGCATGGTATGTTTGGGACACATTGAATGGCGTGCGGATGTTTAGTAAGAGAATCCATGAGTGTATATATCGCGTGCCACCGCTATAACGTATTATTGTTTATTATTTGTTTTGCATATAATAGTTAAGTAGGAATAACGTATTCACGCATAGAAGCGTGCATACGTGATGCACTGCTTGTTTGGCTGTAGCTTGCTGTTGTATATTTCTGTTGGAACTCTAAAAGAAAGGAAAACTGTCTCGTAAAATAATGAGTGGACGACTTCATAGGACACGTACAACAGAGTGAAATTTGAGCGAGGGCTCTCGTCACTATAAAGAGAGAATTTTAGCATCATAATTTATTTCCTGATCGAGAGTTCCTACCCAAAGCAGACAGCAGCAAGCTCCAGCTCAGCCAGCAGCACCAGCCACAGTCCAGCGACAAGTCGCCAGCAGTTAAACGCCTTTGGGAGGCGATTTTATTTAGCATACGCAATTTCACGGTATTGCATATGTTTCGCTTCCTATCCTTCCATTGGTTTTTCTTTTCCTCTAATGTTCAACTAGAGTGCATACTTCTGGCTAGTGTGTATAACAGACAGTTATAGTCTCTCGGCAAACAGTAACGATAGTGCGCCATACATTGTTACGCGCCCGTAGTAGACTTCTAAGATTACTACCTCTTCAGTTATTCATATACTCCATAGAATAACCGTAGATTTATCCTCGCGTTCCTGAGTGGATTATTGGCTGCTTGTACACTTTCCGCATTTTGTATTGTATGATTATTTTACCACCGCACTTTTGAATTGCTTTATATGCACTGTGCTTTTTATTATTATTATGCATTTGTACTGTTTTATATAAACCGCTTGGCTATTTTGTTGTGTTTATGTTAATTTCGCTATTGTTTATTTAAGCACCATTCTTGCGTCATCAATTTAATTTAGTATTTGATTATTAACATTTATTTCTGCATTTATATTTCTTTCTCTCGTTATATTGTCTGAGGATCAATAGACGGCTTTCTTAAATCATTAATACTATTTAACTTATTAGTAGAAAATTTATTTTAACTACCCACAAGAACGAGCACCACTGGATTACTCGCAAGGCTAAAAAGCTACAAGTACTCTCAGAAAAACTCCTGACGACCGTAGGAACAAGAGCGTTTCCAGCGTGCGGTCGCACGTTAGACTGACCTGGCGTCCGAGGATATATATTTCCAAAGGCCGTTTTATGCTGTGATTAATAAGATATTTGTTTGCGCTATCAGTGACAGTCGGGCTAATGGGGAGTCCATCGGGCTAGGACTCGCCATTAGCAACGTCGCGTGTGGGAGTCTGTCACATAATATATTAAAATATCTAGTGATTGAACGAACAGTTTTTCTCTAGAATTAGAGAGAAATGGGCTTTATCGGCTTTTCTGTAATTCTATAGGATAGAATTAATGAAGTATCTACGAGGAAGTTAAATTCGATAGAACCACAATTATTACAAGAAGTATACAGTCTTTCAGGCCGAAATATTTGCAATCTTCCATTGCGTACAAGAAAACATGAGAAGGAAATATAACAATCAATGAATTTTTATAGTAAAAGCCAGTTAGGTGGCACTTCAGGCGCTTAACAATGCCAGAAACGTGCCTGGAAAAAAAGACATCTAGGACACAATTCACTGGTCCGGAGCTGGTTTTGAGAATATCTGCTAGTTGAACCAGAGAAGCAATAAGCAACTGGACCATTAAATTTTTTTTACACTGCTGGAAAAAATCAACAGGAAATTGACACAGTAAGCGCTTTCTATAAAAGTCATGTAAGAACAAAACCTCAGATATGCTGATTTGCTGAGAAACTGTCTCACCAGGAAATATTAAACTGGTACAAGCCACAGATGTATTGGTCCGTTGTGATTGAACGAGAAGAGAAAGTACAATAAGCAGTTTGGCTGCAGTGCTGTAGACAGACTTTGATGATAATAATAATGTAATATGCAAATTTGTACGAGTAGTATCAATTCCATTTAAGTACGTACTTTTATAAGATTGTTAAAACATTTAACTATTATGATATCAATAATATGTACAGTTGACTGATCTTGAAACGCAATACATATTAATATTCAGTGTATGGAAAATTGAACTCCATAGTAATAGTAGGCATCAGCTTGTCGGAAAACAACGCCTTGAGCAAATGCGTTAGTAAATAAGTTCTACTAGATGCCCCTTATCCCCTTGAGACAAATGTACACGGAATTTGTACAGTTAAAATGCCTGCAGCAGGTTAATAGATCCTACACCAGGCTGTTAACTTTGGAAGCGAGTAAATTTTATGAACGGCCAAATCGCGGCCATCTAGTCGGAGCTCTTGAAATTGTGGATTCGAGGCCCGTCAGGTAACATGAGATGATTGCTCTGATAAGGTATCGGCAGATGTATGGAAGTTCTAATTCCTTACATGGTATTCACCAAGCGCCTTGACAACAATCCTAATTGTTATAATTCTTAATTTCACTTTTGTTAATGATACATTTTAAAAACAACGTTGCTTGTAAATACCTTCCTTGATCCTCTTCTAAATACTTCCTTGATTTTTATAGCTTTTTCCACAATGAGTACAGGGATGTCCTAAAATAACACTTATTCAATAGGATAAAAGGAATTGTCGCTCTCCAAAAAGAACTAAAGCAACAAATATAAGACATTTATATTCCTTCAAAGGAATTCATTTGTACAATATAATTTAGAAGACTTCACTTGTGGTTATCAAACCTCTTCTGGTACGGTTTGATAACCGTAATAAATCTTATCTGAGAAATAGTCGTATATATCACACGACGTGTACTCTCAAAGAAAGTATGGGACATGACATCAAGTGAGATAATGATTTTTAATATATTGTGGATTGTATTAGTAAAATTATTTCAATTATCTTAATAGTACCTCGACCAAAAAGGTTCAGGAATTTATTCAGAAAATTAAAAATGGAACGTCATTCATCAAAATCAATATTGTTCATTTCAAAGTTCTCTCCATCTTGATTCAATCCTTAAAACATTTTTGATACTCCTTTTCGGTTAGCTATGGGAGCTAACCGAAAAGCTAAGTTAGCGCAGGGAGCTAAAATCAGGCGAATACTGTAGCTGTTGGATGGTATTTGTTCCGTTCTGGGCCAAAAAGTTGCGGATAACGACGGTATTGTGTGGCGTTGTATTATCGTGGTGCATAATCCCACGAGTTATTTGCCCACAAATTCCCTCTTGAATTCCTTCAAGCAGCGTCTCATAATTCCTAAATAATATTCTTTGCTAACTGTTTGACCTTCTGGCAAGAATTTATGATGCAAACACTGTTGTGCTCCATGAAAACCGTAAGCATTGACTAAAAATGACATGATTTTTTCGGTCTTGCCTCATACGGTGTACGCCATTCCTTCGTTTGATGCCTGGAATGCATGTCATACTTATAAACCCACGTCAAGTCGCCAGTAGAGATGCGTTTGATGAAATGTATTTCGCGACGGCAGCTCGGTCCCTTGTTTGCTTAAAATTCAGATCATTCGGTACAAGATTTGCAGGGATACATCTGAAGCCTAAATCATTAACCAACATATCTTGAATGGATCCATTTGCCATTTCCAACTCTCGAATCGTCATTTTGTGGTTTTCGGCTATCAATTCTTTGATTTCATCATTATTTTCGTCGGTTTCAACTGTAAACAGCCTTCCACTGCGTTCGTCATCCCCGACGGACTCACGATCACTTCTGAAGCGTTCGTGCATTCGTTTTCGGTAACGTATCGATGATGAAACAGTTCTTCAATATTTCCAAGCTGTTCGCAGCGATAAATCCATTTTTAACGCAAAATTTAATACAAACTCGTTGATGCAAAGTCGATTCCATTTTGAAAATAGTAAAAAAACCAAAAACACGAACAGAGTCAGATGTACTTAAGAACAAAACAACAAGACGAAAAAAGAGAAGAACTCAAATCGGGTTACTGAGAGCACCTGGTGGGCGTTCCTGAAATATTTTGATCAAGGAATTATTCCTGAATATTTGGAAGGCACGTTGTAGATGGCAGATCAAATTGCGTCACACTTCAATGCGTAAAACCAGCCAAGATGTAAAAATCTAAACCAACATTTGGTTCATCTTCTACTACAGCGCAGACATAAAACGTAGCCCCGTACAAAATGTTAATATAAGGTTAATGTTAAAATGAAACAGCAATACATACAATTTGAAACATAATTATATTGCTTTAAAAACATATACTAATAATGGTAAAAAATTTATAGGTAGAAGCATTTAAACCATCAAAAGAAATAATTGCTAAAGTTTACTAAATAAGGCGTACTAAATTTAATTAATGTGAGTCAATCAAATAGTATCAAATTCATCCAAATCAAAATATAATTTTATATAGACGGGAGATTAATATGAAGTATTTTAGTATAATAAATGGGGAAGGAATGTCAGAGTATTTGACAGAGGAAGTATGAAACAAAAGACTGATTGCGCGATTTAGATGTGGGAGTTGAAAGTGGATGAGAAAAGTGGAAACAAATACTGGATGGATGAGAGAGAAACTTTAACTCGATTCAATCTCCCCCTGTGGAGATAAGTGTTTTATAAATGATATTTCAATAAATGGAAAGGATGAAGATATATGGAAGGGATGAAGAACAGGATAAATGCATGTACGAGAATGAAATAGAGCGAAGAAGAAAGGTGTTTGGCGGGTAATGTAAGAGTGTGTTTGGTAGGAGGAATAAAAGCTATAGAAATACAGCAAAGAATTATGGAGGAGAGACACAAGAGGGCAGGAAATTAAGAGAAAGAAATAAAATAATGCGGAAATTCCTTATTCCTTCTTGAGTGAGAAAAAGTAGGAGTTAAGAGAGGTTCCTTTCTTCTTTATTTTGTTTTCTAATATTTGATTTGTACTTTATTGTAGTGTTTTATTATATTATTATTTTGCTCTTTTTTGCTTTATTTTTGTACAAATAATTAGGGTAAAAAAGATAAAAATATATACATATAATTTGATAACATCATACAACATCCAAATTGCAAATCTAGTTAGAATTAATCTAAAATTTCCTTCTATTCGCTCGACCACCCTCGCGATCCGATGCGTATTTTAACCAGCTTTTAATGTTTGTTTCAACGTCAGCTAGAGAGGCACCGCGTGAAATTGGATTTTTCCATATAGCCGCTAGAAAACAAACAGACGCAAAAAAATGATAATAATAACAAATTATCTTGTTAAGGGAGTAGAAAAATTTTGTTCAACAAAATGATAACATTTGAAGTATTAAAGCACCAGATTCAGAACTCACTAACGAATTTTTCACTTCAACGGCTTACGAGATAATCCGTTAAACCATATTAACTCTGCAAGCAAACTATGTCAAAAGTAAATTCCAAAGTAAGAAGATAGTCCCCTGTGTGTACTTGAAATCACTTGTGGAGATCAACTTCATCAAACCGTAACACTGAGATGAAAAAGCGATATTTCAAGTAGAGGCTTACATTCCACGACATCTATATTATCTTGCAAAAAAACATTCCACTAGAATGTAAGAAGCTCATTGGAAACTCTATAGACTACACTTTCACTTCCCAAGTTCACTAATGTATAGACACTGGTCTTCAACTCCAATCAATAAACAGGCAACCGAAAGAAACCCACTAGCGCACTAAACAATTGCAAAACACTGTCAAGTATCGACGTGCATATTGCCAGACTTTCATCCTCTGACGTTTGCAAAGTACATGAACTTCAGAAAATAGATGCTCCCACTTCTACTGTAATGCCACCCTCTCCCACCGTCCGCTAACAATTTCCTATCTTACATTATCAGAGTCATGCAGGAACTCCAGACAATCTTCTGGAAATCTTAGAGGAGAATCCAGAAATCAATCTTCTGGATTCTCCTTGGATCCCAGCCGTCATTGTTAACTTGCCACCTCCCTCGTAATACATCCTGCAGAGGAATTAAAGCAATTTTTCCTCTAACACGAAGGAAGACTGTGTACTTTAACACTAAAATAAATCACATTAAAATTACAAAATCTCCATTTTTCTTTCATGATTATAATTTATTTTACAGTAAAGTGAAAACAATAATCGTCAGAATTCTGGTAAACGTAATTATAGGCAAAAAAGTTTATCTAGTAAATTAGGGAAATACGACATTTTAAATGACGCAATTTTAAAACCCTTATCATAACGTACCTAAAATAAGTTTTATGATGTTTCTCAGACTTTGAAAAGATCGCTTATTATTTCGACCACACCAATTATAATCTTTCGCCAGCTCATTGCTCATGATTGAAGCTAAAATTCTTCTTACACTATCGTTTACATCCCTGCCACCTAAATTCTGGAAAATCTGAATCTGCAAAGACAAAATATTAAAAAATACCCGACAATGATTCGGAGCCCTTATCAGTAGTAATATTCGACACATACTTAACGGTTTGTAAAAATTTAATTTTTTTTAATATGATTTAATTTGGCCACCTATTTCGCTATTTTAAACATCTTCAAACAAAACTATTATAAGAAAAGAATAATTTTCTCAGACTTTGAGGGATTAGCTTTTTTAAAAAATCGTGACCGGATTCACTACCCCATTTTTCATATACTGAAAGTCAAGGAGTTTTAGTATATACAACATGAAGTAAATGTTTCGCTATTTAGAATATCACCTTACACTACAATATGGCTTGTTCTACAATATGTCACCTTACACTGCAATAACTTTGGATAATACAATATGAGTGTTTGCGATAATAATTCATTAGTATTGAATCAAATATGCGGCCGCTTTCTATTAATGTTCGACATCATTGAAACAGTAAACATTATGTGTATTCAAATATTTATTGATATATCATTTTTAAAACACTAATTTCCATAAGGGGAGATTTAATCGAGTTCAAATTATCATAGTAAAGTTAAAGATTAAACATTGTTTTGTCCCCACCTGGTCCTCATCTTTGTCTACGGCGCCGACAACCACGTATTGTCGTGGTCTATGTCGCGGCCGCGACATAGTCTAATAGCAGCAGCTTAGCCGCGGCCAACGATATGGTCTAGTTGGCGCGGCTTTGCCGCGGCTAGCGGTGTGACCTAATAGTAGCGGCTTTGCAGCGGACAGCGACACGCCTTGTTGCCGTGGCTATCCCGGGGCCTGCGGCCGCGCCGCGCGCTGTAGCGCCATCTAGTGGCGAGTTACAACAAAGTGGATAGCATAAAAATATTCTTTGTACTCAAATACCTAAGTAAATAAATTTTCATGGCCATCGGTTGAACGATGTAGACGTTGATGTGCTGCAACGCCATCTACTGACAAATTACAGCAAAGTGGATATCATAGAAATTTTCTTCGTACTCAAATACTTATGTATAAAAAGTTTCATGGCAATCGGTTGAACGGTGTAGAACTTGATGTACTGCAACGCCATCTACTGGCGAGTTACAACAATATGGATAGCCTAGAAACCTTCCACCTGAAAAAATACATATATGTGCCAATTTTCATGGTGATCGGTAAAACGGAGTTCGTGTTTAATAACGTTATGCCAATATAT
>WYDF02087236.1:0-10984 GCA_009867245.2 Adranes taylori | reverse complement strand
AAGAAAGGTGTTTGATCAGGGCATTCCGCTGGTAAGGACTTATGGAGCAGAGGCAAGGCAAAAATCCCCCCCCCCCCATCCTGGAAAAGCCAGAGTAGATAATTATTGTGTGCATATATAAACTGGTATCAAACCATTTTGTTTCATTTTCCGCACCGTCCCCCCGTAACAAAAATTCTCCGGACACCCATGGGCCCAGCTATCGTAGAACCGTTAGCCTCAGAACCCGGAAATTGTGGCCAGATTATCTCCAAAGAATTATCTGCTGAAAATCTTGAAGTGACTCAATGCGCAGCTAAAAAGCAGCTCATTCCAGGACGTACTAAAGCTATTGCACAAATAAAAAGATGAACTGCAAACAAAAGAAGTCAAACAACTCAAAAGAAGAAAGAATTTGCATAGGTGCCGAAATTATAACTACAAATGATTACTTAAATCAAAAACAACAAGAAGGAGAATAAAAAAGAAAAACAGAAGAAAAAAGCAATGCAATTAAAAAAGCCACAGAAATGTGAGAATAAACAGGGATCAAAAGTTAAAAAAAGGTGAAGAACGTTACACAGAGAAGATAAGATATTTCTTCTTCGATTCTTCGGATTCCAACTGTTCATCATTAGAAGAATTATTTTCATTTTCTACTTCGTATGTAAATTTTATCTTGTCATGATATTTGGTTGAATTCGTTTATTCTATAGCTGCTTAAAGTTATTCGTGCAGCTTTTTCCTGTACGTTTTCTATTTTGTCTATCAAGTATTTTCCAAAGGGATCCCATACTTCCTGGGCATACACCATGGGTCAGACCAAAGTCAAAAAAAATTTTTACTTTTTTGCTCGCTTTTGCGTGTTTTTTTTTATCATGGATAATTTCATATACGATTCCTTCACTATTTGATCTATATGCATGGACCAGTTCAAACTGATAATGAATAATTTGAGAAGAAAGAATTCATTTGAAAGGATCTTTAACAGTATATGTTTCGAATTAAATGAGAATCTTTTAATGGAAATTCAATCCGATTATGTAAAAATAAAATGTACGTACCCTAGCAAAAATAGAATTAGAAAGAAAATGCTAAAACAAATGAAAAGTACTACTAAAACTTGCTTTGTCAAACCGAAGAAAGCAAATTAAAACTTTTCGTTAAACGGTTTAGAAATTAATTTTCTCTATTTACTAACGTAATTAAACTTAATGTCTTAGGGTAGTCCGAATGATACGCGTGGTTTGGCTCACACACAGCAAAAACTATTGTTACGCTAGATGCTTTTCTGGCACCGGCGGCGAAGCGGTAGCATCTCCACCCCTGTCCCTTGCTTGTGAAGTAGTTTTCAGTCAAAAATTACCTAAAATTATAACCCCCCCCCCCCTTCCCTCAACTTAAGTTTTTAGATTGAACTTGTTAAATGTGCTATTTAGGATAGCAAAATTAACAAACTGATATTGTTTTAAAAACTATCTTAAGAAAATATTTTATAACTATTTAGAAATGTATAAAAACATTTGATTACTTATTTGTGAATTCCTAAATAATGAAATGTTGTGATTTGATAATAGTTTTCCAAACCAACAAGAAAAACTGCCATTCTATTGGTAAAATGTTTAGAGATCGAAAAGCTTTGTAGTAAAAGCTCACAAAACAATTTAATACGAAATGGAAAAACAAGAAATATATCGCAATTATTTCTGCAATCACAATACTTTTATATTCTCTGCAAACTTACAAAGTGATGAAAACACAAATAATAACAATTTTGTAGGGATGGATGTTATATTAAGCATCTTATTGATATATATTAATCATTAAATTCTTAAAATATTATAAATCCTTAATTATAAAAATTACATCTACGTTTTTTTTTTTGTAACATTTTTTAAAATACATGAATAAATTTTATTATATTCGTGTGTATATATATATATAACGGTTTTATAAACGGTAAATATATTTAATTTATTTGTAAATAATTTTTTTTTATTTCAACGAATTAACGTAAATAATTAATTGCTGAATAAATTTTCTGCCAATAAGTAACATTTAAGCTGAATAAATACTAGCGTTGATGAAACGCTTATATAGATGCAGCTTTAATATATCATGAATTTTTCACCTTAAAAGTACTTAAATAATCAGTTAAATCACAATTAGATGTTAAAGCAATGATAATGTTAGATTAAATTCGTACGTAATGATACAATATATAATACAAGTACTATTCAAAAACATTAGGGAATATTTTGATTATGTCCCAAAAGTTTCCGAACAACGTAACACATTCTTATTGAAATCTTCTAAAGACTGTAAATTATATACGAAATGTTAGCTATAAATCAGTTATAGCTAAAACAAATTGAAATAATATGATATACAATTTTTTTTATAAACAAAAATTAGAAAACATGTAAACACACAAACTTAGAAGATCCCGCAAGTTTAATAGAGGAAGTTGAGAACGCTATTAACAGTTCTAAAATTAAAAAGTGAAAAGTCATATTCATTCTCCGAATGGGATAAGTGTTGCTCATATTGATGAAAACTTTATTGTGCATTTTTCGGTGAATTTAAAAAATATAGAATTATAATTGAAAAATTATATTTTTGGAATAATTTTTTATGAACGATCGGAATGGCTTTTCTATCAGGAGAGGCATTATTAGGATAGTTTACCGCGAGCGATTTCCTAAGCTTACTTTTTGAACGTTACACGTTTTAAGTACTTTTATTAATATCTTGAATATAAAAAAAAACATATTGCCATAAAACAAATTTTCCGTAATTTTAATGAATATATAAATATACATTTTTTATTTTCTTTATTATATTAATAGATTGTGCTTCTTTCTATTTAAGTTACAATGTAGTAAGTATATGTATTTATTTATATATTTGTTTTTCAAAGATCACATTCATTAAGTTATGAATATCACACTAAAAATCATCATTCATTATTAGTTTTAAGTAAAATTTATTTTTTGTTTGTATCATAAGGACATTTGAACACATCAAATTGACAATTACATCTTATAAAATTGAATTTGTGAAGAATAATTGTTTGTTCAATTTTTGCTTTCAGTAAAGTTTTTGGATTATAATCATTTCTGTTAAACATTAATAATTAAAATAGTAATAAAGCTATATAACCTCAGCTCAATGTGGCGATGACGCCAAAATCGGACAGAAAAAGTGATTGAGTATTACAAATAAATTGGAGTATAATTAGGAATATAGGAACAACATCCTATCAAAACAATTCAGTTAAACTTATATTAAAACGCCATTTATAGGCAAGATTATTATATGTAGAAAAAAACCTACGAGAGGGTATGGAAAGAATTTGGATTGATAAAATGGAAATAATCAGATTTACATAAAAGAAAGGGGTAGAATGAGAAGTCCAAATAAATATTAAGATAAGGGCACCAATCCAAAAACCAAAAGTAACTTTTGATTATCTACAAAATGAGCTCTATGAGTCACAAATCAATTATTCGGGATACTAAAGCCAGATAGTAGAATTTTAACTGAGAACAGAAAATAATTGTAAGCGGCTTGAATGAGAACGGAAGGTAGAAAAAACAAGAAACAAAATTTACAAAGCATGGAAGAACTTCTATAAGGAAATTGTGCACGCAAAATTACTTGCTTAATGAAAATATAAGAACTAATTTGAAAGTAGCAAGAAATGCAGAAAGAAGGAGATAAATATGTTATGATTATATGATAGATAGATTTCAAGAAGCTATATGTCGAACTGTAAATAACAGCGCGTTGTAAATTTGGAAAATGACATTTTATTAAATTGTCGACAAGCATGGAAAAGTATTATTTTCTAACGCACATCATTTTCATTTTTTCGATAATGAAATTGAAGTGTGAATAAAATCATTCGTGAACTGAAACATTTGAAAGTAAACAAAATGTCTTTCTAACGCAACATATCGCACTACTACGATACTGGCAGCGTTCGCTACCAATCTGGTCGAAAAAAGTCGGCAACATGCAAAGAAATTGTGTGAAAAGTGAAGAGCTAAATTGAACGAAATCCACCATGCAATGCAACTCAAATGGCGAAAAACTGCAAATATTGGAGCGTTCGACACATATTGAATAATGAACTTCAACTGAGATGTGAAAAGTTCACCATCTTGATGAACGGCAGCATACGCAGCGGCTAGAAAGAGCAAAGAAGTTGGTGCGCTTGCATACATGTGGCGAGTTACCGTACATCATTGTTTCGGATGAAAAACTTTCATCATTCAGCCAATGATAAACAAATAAAACGATCGCGTTTCGTTAAATGGAAAGCCAAGCGATAATTTAAACTTTCGTGTGGGGTTCAGATCGCAAAAATCTGCAAAAGTCATGGTATGGTGCGCAGTGTCCGCTAAATATCGCTCTGCGCTAGTTTTCGACGACCGTGGTGTAACGGTAAATACAACTGAGTACCGAGAGAATGTGTTGGAAGGTGTATTGCTGTCGCGAGCCAAAGTCAACCGAGCGTTTTTACAAAAAAGTGTTCCACTTTCCATTTATGAGAAACAATGGCTTGCGAATCCAATGAATTTGTCTGTTTCGAATATGTTAGAGGTCAGAGTGCCTACTGTAAGATATGAGAGTGTGGACGCGTTAAAAGCGGCTCTTCATAGAGAATGGGTAAAGATTCCACAACGATACGTTTGTCCAGCATGCAATTGTTCATTCAGCAGGCCATAATCAAAGTAAAAGGAAACCACACCGAACAATGAGCTGAAATTCATCGATTACATTCTATTTTCAATATTTTCTGTGAAATTGGAATTAAAATTTCAAAAAATATAGAAGTTAGCGTCCCCCGCTGTGAATATATTAATATCACATACTAGTAGGTTTCCATTAATTGAGTAAACGAGCTCAGAAAATAAACAACATCGAAGACAAAAAAAAATTGTTTAACATTATGTAAAAGCATCAAAACTAGAAACGAAAATCGTTTTACAGTTAAATAGATTTTATCCTTTTAGTGAGTAATTGATTTGCTTTATTAATCGAAAATGAATCAACCAATTTGCCAAATTTTTTAACAGCATTAATAAAAATAATAAATTCTTTAATAAATAATTCGTTTTTAACTAAAAATCATCTACGACGTTTTGTATTCTGCCAAATTGAAAATTGCGTAATTATTTTCGCGAAAATTGGCTAATGTTTTACGCTTCATTAAGATCACCTAGGACAAGTCAATGGAACAACTTGGTTGGAAAGAGATAAAGTTCATTTGAACAAATTCTTAGATAAATAAGTAAAATTAAGTATAAATTCCCTTTTTTTTTATATTATTAGAACAGAAATGATTAGAATTCATAATTCAGTTAATCAATGAATGAACACCTTATCTGTATTTTTACAATTAGTTATGATATATTTTATATCATCAATTTTATTAACACAAAATAATCGAATTAAAAATATCTTGCTTTATTTCCATTTTAATCTCTTGAATATTACGTTTTTCATCCCCTAGGATCACTAAATATGCGCCTTTATAATTTTTTACAATACTTAATTACTTATTAATATTATAGTAATTCTTATCAATCGAATTTTTTTAAATTTTATTTCTTATCCTAACAGATTAATTTGTGCTTATATTTTTTATATCTGATACAGATCAATATCTAGAATAATTGGATTGCAATTCTAGTAATTCGATGAAAATCAGATATTTTATTATTATTATTATATATTTTTGCGAAGGAAAGTTTCAATTCAATTTAACAAATCGTACATTTTGATTCTTGTTTCATATCCTTGTAATAATTTGTTTAAAAAAAATATATCACAAAATGAATGAAATCTATAATATGAAAATATAAATCCCAGCTAACAATAAAGCATTAGCCAACGGTTGAGTATATTGGAAACGTGGGTAATATGTTTCATCGCATTTCAATGTTGGAGAAAAGTCGACACGAGTTATCTAATTTTAGATTTTATGTGCTGTATCCTAGCGTCATGTAACAACGTAGAGAATCTTCGAAGACAACGATAGAATGATGTTTGCACTTTCTTTTTTCACATTTTGTGTATTTTATTATCGCGATCGTACTTTTGCATTCTGACATTTACATTTCTTTTCGTGGATAAATCAAGACATTTCAATTTTGTTTGATTTCTAAACGAGTAAATATAACATTGTTATAAGTTTTCAACATATACTTGTCTTATGTCTCAAGATATTTATTCCATCATTCAATTTGTTTGCAACTCAAGAGCATCCATATGAACATTAGCTTATAAAATTTTACGTCTTATTTATATTTTAGGAGCCATCCAAAATTTAGCGTCTTTAATGTAAACTAGAAATTGTTTTTAAATGACATCAAATGTATTTTCAATATCATCCGAAGCATATCGTCGAATTGGCATCATTTTGTTACCGTTATCGAGGTCAAGGTTTTGTATTCCGACATAACCAGTTGAAGAGCCAACCGTTGACCATACGTCTGTTTAAACATTTACGTGTCTATCCGTTTATTGTTTTTTTTTTCAACTGTTGTAGTAACCAACAGTTGAAAAAAAAACAATGGATGCGTTGTACGAATCGTCGCCTTTTATAATGACTCGGAAATATTTGCTGGGATGTATTCTTTTTGCATTACTGGGGACCACAGTAACGTGTAAGGCTATGTGTTGATACAAGTAAATGTAAGTTTAAAACGCTTACCTTAATTTACCTTTTAATCTACATCGGTACATTTTAGTCTCTACTTAGTCTCTAATAGATGTTATACATGGGTGTTTATGTGGCCCCAATAATGTATGTCATCATATATGAAATTATTTTATCTACGAATGAGTTTAAAGGTCAATAAAATTTGAATGTTGATTGGGTTAAAATTAAAATTTTATATTTGAATTAACCGAAAATATTTTGAACCGAATAAATACATTTTCAACGCTATACATTTGTGTCTATTAGTTTATTGAAATGCATATAAATCAATCTTCTTAGTAAACAATTTGACCTCCTAGTAGTTTTTGGAATTAAAATGTATTAATTTTGTTTATATGTTTTGCATGCTCATATTTGACACATGATTTGTCGTTTTCAGTATTTATTTCGATTAATCAGAGCTGACTATTTAAAACTGTAGAGTTGATTCCACTCTATTGCGCTTTATTCATTATTTTAATATATTGTTAAAATATAGTATAAAATTGCATCAAAATAAATAATTTCATATGTGATAACAGCAAAGAAATTTAAAAAATGTATAAAATAATTACATGTATCTTTTTCATTCGAGAAAATAGAATTTTTGTTTTTAACAAACTAACTTAGTTAAGAGTTTGCAAAGTGAAATGTACATGTATGTATATTTTTAATTGATAACTAAATAATAAAGTACGTGATCAATTTCATAAACTTGGTTCTTTCATCTTAAGATACAATATGATTGATCATTCACTAGCCCTCGCTTCAAATGTTTTATTATGAACTTGGAATACTTTTATATTCATGTATAATAAGGCAAAAAGTTAATATGAAATATGTTGACAGTATAGATTAAATTGTATTGTAAATAAATAAAGGACATATTTTAAATATATAAAAATTGATATCAATAAAAAAAAGGTATTATTAGAAAATATTGTACAAAACACACTAACATTTTCAAATCGCTGTGCGCGCTGTTTAGCGAAACATATTCGAAAAAACTTACATGTATATGAAGAACTTTAAAAATGTAAATATTTACGTATAGGTTTAAAATTAAGAAAATTATAACAAATGACAGTGGCATAAAAACAGACCTAATCAGAATTTTGGTTATCATTGCAAACGGTACCATAATTAAGCTACATTTTTTGCGAATTTGTTTCAAAATGTGATATTTTTTAAACTCGCATTAAAAGCTCTATAAATTCGACGTTGTTTGATCGGGAGTGATTTTTCAATGAAAGACTTCTTTTGGGGCCAAAAATATATTTTATTTTTCTACATAATTCCCTTGCAACTCTACACACTTAATCCAGCGATTTTCAATTTTTTTAAACCATCCATAAAGTAATCTTTTGGAAACAGTGTCAACTATGAATCTGTTGCGGCTATGATCTCCTCAGTTGAACCGAATCTCTTTTTCAAGTTTGGGAATAAGTAAAAATTTGAAAATCTGATGAAGCCAGATCAGCCGAATATGGAGGATGGGGCAGTAATTCCTAACCTAACTCGATGAATTTAGCGCTTGAAATGGAGGACGAATGAAAGCGCGCGTTATGTTGATGTAATAGAACTTTTTTTTCTTTTGAAAAAATGCGGTAGTTTTCGCTTTTAGTTCTGCATCGAAACCGATCAGTAAATTAGAGATCAGTAAATTAGAAAGAATATTAAAGAAACTGAAAAAAGTTACATAAGTATTATGGTGAATCTCCTCCTTCGCATGGAAGATGCTAAACGTTCTGAGCCTTCACAAAGTGTCACTACTCAAGAAATGATTGATCAAAAGCTGTCACTACTCACGATTGATAAAGTCTATGTCAGTGTAAAGAATGTCCGCCGGGTGAAAGTTAGCGAGATCTCTCGCTCTCTCGTAATCTGGCTTGTCTTATTGTCTTTACATTTTTTTACTGTAAGCCTATTTCCAGTCTATAGTTTTATCGTACCACAGCCGACAGAAAGGATGCCGGATAATTTTACCACACACTAACTTTAATTGATTAACTCGTGCGGGGATCTTTATAGGAATTTTCAAAACCCGCACACACTGGACCGAAGTTTTGCACCTACATGATACGTCACTGTTCTTGTTGAATCTGGCAGTGTTCTTGTTGATTTAACTTGTTTTTGACAACCATTATTATTCGATGCCTGAATGGCATCATCTCTTGAAAAGCGATTGAAAGGATTATCTCCCGCGAACGTCTTTTTCAATAAATCTTCAATTTGTAACAGTATACTGTTACTATAAAACATAAAATCTCTTTAGATGAAATAAATACATTTCACCACTGCAAGTTGGTAACCCTATATTGAAAGATAGGCTCGCTGTTCATAAGGATGTTTGACTATCTGTCTGTCCGTTAAGCAATTATTATTAAATATCTTTTTCTTTCGTATTCAAAATAAAGAGTAAATATTAATCCCGCCAACAATTAAAATACGTTTTCCGTTAAAGATAAATAATATTATTTAAAATGCATTTATATTAATTGAGAATTGTTTATTCCGATGATGAGTGTAGACAAATATTCATATACTATAACATATTGTCTGTTACACATCGCGCGAAAATAGAAGTGGGGAATATTTGGTGACATATCTGAGCTTGCGAGACAGAGAGAGATAGTTGATACTTGTCCGTAGAATGAGTGCCGTAGGAATAATGTATATACGTATAGAAGCGTAGACGCATAACCTATTGCTGATATTGCCGCTGGTCCACACACAGATGTGTGGTACTCCTATAATTAGCTGCTATCAGCAAGTTGAACTCTGGCTGTGTTTAAACTCCTGCGGCTAAACTGATTTGTATGGAAGACCGCACTGCATAATGGAATGATGTGTGTAAGCCTCTATAGATGGGGTCATGACCGAAGGCCTTCGTCTATAAAAGCGCATCAATCAAGTATATTAGTTAGTCTTCTGGTTTTCTTGATTCCGAGAGCAACAGACAACAGCTGAGCCATAACCAAGCCTCCGACGAAACCGACAGTCCAGCGACCGAGCACACCACGTTTGGTAAGAGAAACTCATATGACGTTAATTGCGATATAAATTGCATGTATTGTGGAAAGTCTTATTTCCTTCTACCATCCCATCAACCCATTTCATGTGCACTAGCGCATGTACTAACCTACGTCCACGAGGGTTAGTTTTGCGTGCTTAAGTGGTGATAACAACTACGTTCACGAGGGTGTTATTGGGACTGATAGTGGTCTCTTTTACTATCCCATTCACTAGCAATCGTCACACGCTAACCTACGTTCACGAGGCTTTGTTGTTGATGCTCAGGCGAGAGGGACACCTCCGTTCACGAGCGTGTTCTTGTAACCTATAAGGATTTCCCTTTCTGTTACCTGCGCTAATGCGTCAAACGCTAGCCTACGTTCTACGTAGTTGTTGATGCTCAGACGACAGTTGCACTTTCGTTCACGAGGGTGTTACTGCAACTGATAGTAATTCCGTATCATGTTCATTAGCTAAAGTACACCCAACGCTAACTTAGGTTCACAGGGTTTGTTTTGGTGACCCATGTGACATTAACACCTCCGTTCACGAGTGTGTTAATGTAACTAGTAGCGAACTCCGAGTGTTCCTTTCTTACCCGTTATCCATATCGTGCATTGAGAGAAAACCGCCATTTCCGTGAGAGTTTATTTAGAGTGTATCTTCTCCTTAAGTGTGTTTGATTTCCCGTTCATGCTTCTCACATTTATACTGTTTCTTTGTTTTATCTCCGCCGTTAGTTTGAATGCACTGCCGTTATTCTGAATGCACCGATGTTAATTTGAATGTACCGTTTCTATAAATTTTGCTTCGTTTACTTTACGGTTATAACCGCCATAAAGGATATAATAAATTACTTTGATATTTATTTTATTTGATTGTGAATTAATCTTTTCTTTCTCTCTTTATATTAGAAGGATATTAGACGGTTTTGTTCAGTCTTTAATGCTGTTTCACTCATTACTATTAAATTCAATTACAGCTGTGACCAAGAACGGGAACCACTGGGCAACTCGTCAGACTCGATGCTACCTATATCTTCAGGAAGCCACTGAGGATCGAAGGGACAGCAACACCAGTTCCAGAGTGCGGTCTCACGTTAAACTGACCTGGGCGCCTGAGCATCACCTTTCCAGGATGCACCTATTCATCACCTATTCTGTAATATCGTATTTTGATATTTAATTGCGCCATTATTGTGACAATCGCAGGGGGAGAGAGCCGGGACTCGGTCGCCAGAGCCTCTTTCGTTTTATAGCAGGGTGCACCGGATGACAT
>WYDF02087214.1:0-10984 GCA_009867245.2 Adranes taylori | reverse complement strand
CACCGGAGCGATAGACAAACGACATCAAAAGAATAGCAGGACATACGTGGCAACAAGTGGCAATTGATCGGGAAGAACGGAGAAGAAAAGGGGAGGCCTACATCCAGCAGTGGATATAAATGGGCTGTACAAGAAGAAGAAGAAGAAGACCGTTTTAAGACGTTTTAAGACCGAAAAAAATTTGACATTTTTTTTCTAAAAATCAAATTTCCACATTGAGCTAAATGGCTATAGCATTTTAATGGTTAACAGTGTTAACACTAAGTGCCATTTATGAGTTTGGCCTAAAACCTGTTGTAGACGCACAGATGGCGTTGCTACTTATTTTTGCAGTGCCATAAAAAGTTGTGTGGTCAAACCTCGAGGAACTTGGTACGAGAATGACCATACACAACTCGGTGATCTAGAAGTAATTGAAAGCTCGAGTTATTTATGACGCTAGATTTGTTACGTAAAGATTGGTTAAAAGTGACAGATTCCAGAAGATTTTACAAAATAAATCTTCTTTGTAAATAGTTGTACCAACTTTTATAATATTTTATTTAACCTTTTTATTTGATTTAATTGTACCATCTCTAGCGCACACATTGTCATGTATGCGCTCTATGTATACAAATTTTTAGAGCAAGCCACTAGGTGGTTCAATATTGTCACTTTAAAAATTGTGTGAGCTATTACTGGATAAATAAATTTGGCAGTTACTGGATAATCAAGATTAGATCTTAATAAAGCAAGTACGGTCCAAGAAATAATAAAATATAATCATAATTTATTTTACCTGCAACAACAATTATTGTGGGTCTATGAATTTTACAAAATAATAAAACAAGTACTGCTTATGATTTATTCATCTACATAAGTGTTAATACGATACAACACAATTTGCCGTTGATTCGAAAATGAATAAGACAACGGCCAAGCAGCCTTCAATTAATAATAATCATAAGGTAATTATTAAAGGATTGACAATATAACATAATATAGTGCGGTACTGATGTATTAGATTTGCATCAAGATTTATTTTCTAACAATAAACTTTAGTCACGAGTTGTAAGTAAATATATAACTTGTTATAGGTTATAGTAGTTTCAGAATTGGGCTGATTTATCGAATTCGGTTATATCGTTATGTCGTTATGCTCAATAGGTCGCGTTATTTTGGACTGACAGATTTGTTTCATTCTAATTATAATGCAAAAAAGTTTCGACGTCTTCGTTTCGATTTAGCAAATTTTCAAAGATACCGGTAATGCATGCAACGTTCTGCTGGTATGTAAATTCGGAAACGGCAGTCTGGCGATGTCGGCGGCATCGGATGGAACTTACGGAGATTAATCACTGTCGCCAAGGATGCCTCGAGATAGTCGTCGGCGATGAGATTTTCTGGTGACGGAATAGAGCCATTCTTTACCGGTGGCAAAGGTGAACCGGATGGAGTTTGGAGTTCACGGGGCTTCTGACTCGACGGTGGGTTCGTCGGCGTTGTTGGAGAAGGTGGTTTGATATCTATCAAGTAGCGTCGCGTACTTGGCGCGGCGTTGTTTAATGGGTCGGTCTGGAGTGCGGTCTCGATCATCTCGCTCAAACTAGCGAGCTAGTTGGTTAGTTGGCGCTAGTTTTGTCGTCGTCCTCCTTGTTGGTAGCAAAGATACACGGAAGGGAATTGGAATATAATGGTACGAGGGCAGAAGTAGAGATAACAAAAGAGAAATAAAAATGATTATAAGAGGTTTGGAAGAGTCTGCCGAAGATATATATTATGTAAATTTTATATACCTGATTCAGCTGACAGAAATTTTATTACTAAATTAGTGTGACTGTGCTTTAATTTTTGTAGGTGAAAAATTAAATCGGGGATGCGTTGGCGACGCTTTACTTAGAAATGCTTAGTTATATTCATGTGTGCGAAATGCTCACTCTGACAAATATTTAGTCATTTACTATTTTGGAGTATTATTACTGATAACGAGCGAAATGCTCAATCAAAATAACCAGAAAAAGTCTCAAAGCCTTGTTAAAACTGGCTTGGATCTAGTTTTATTATTTGGAAACAGAAATCTTTTGCGTCTGGCTTCACCAGCAGTAGTTCTGGATTATGTCAGCGGTAACTAGTCAGCCCTTAGTCGAAATTTCTGTTAAAATCGTTAGGATGAGACAATTTTCCTCGAATCATAGACGTTTGTGTAGCCGTTGCGAATTTTAAAGTATAATATCGCATAACATCCCTGACAATATTTTACGACTATTCTTCCCGGATAGGTAGCTTTCCAATCAAATTTGACATGGAAACGAACAAGCTGCAGCCCTCTTCTACCGCGGATTTTCCTCCAATCACTGGACGATGGCGGCAGGATTTACGTGAATAGTATTCGGGACGGTGTATGTTCCTTACAAATTATAGAAAAATCTGGTTAGATGAAGGTAAAGCCGACAAAGTTCATTAAACTCATCAAAAGTAATTTGTCCAAAATACGATGGTAATGCCCTCCCCTGAACTCTCGTCCAGGCGAGGTTACGCGAAGTTCAATGAACTCAGTAAGAGTTGTTTGTTCCACAATCGGAGGTCGAAAAAATCCCTTTCTAGATAAACGAAGGTTCAATACCCTTACTACGAGTTGTTTATTTAAAATGTAACGTTGCCAAAAGCAAAACACTAATAAAAATTTGTGCGGGAAGAGCAAGCCCGATAAAAGAGCACAAAGCATATCTCGCTCTCTTGATATGTATAATTTTTTGCTTGTATTCTACATTCGATGCGAACGCACAAAGAAACGTGAAAAACATCTGCCTAAAACGTGAGACTATAAATCGTCTTAGTCCTTTCTGACATGTATTCTCATTCCACTTGAATAAAAGAGCATAGAGGAAAGTCATCAAATTCGAGCGATATATTTTCTGTATCGATCTTTTGCTGACACTCTCTAACACACGAGAATGCAAACGTTGGTAGTTTGCGGCAGTTGACTCCAACTCCCATTCCTCACCCGAGATGCAATGTCTTACGAACGCTGTGTATCTTTCTGCAGTCGGCACTAACTCGCTCTCTTTCTATGCAAGGGAGTATGGACCTCGCTTGGCTCGTAGCAATAGTCGACATCTGTTCCTCTACGTAGAGTTCGGTGACTGTCTATATAAAAAACTTGCGACCATACATAGTAAATCTTTCCGTCGTTCGAATTATTTTAATTCAATTATCAATTCTTCACTTATCTATTCGGTCATGATAAGTGCGTAAGTGCGTTTATAATGCGTTGGTTAATGATTATTTGATTGACGAATTGTTTTATTAAATTTGTTGATGTCGTGAGGCTATGTACGATATGCCGATAACAAACTAAGTAAGTATATTAAAAAAATAAGTAAATATAAAGCTAAGTAAGCAGGATTTTACTGAAAGTTAATTGATTGGTAGCTTGTAATTATATGAAAATTATTTACATAGAATAAGATTATTTACTCAGAATAAAATTCATAAGAACTAAAGGTGTTTCAATTTATCAAATCAATTGATTTATAATAAATAAAATCGCTACTCACATGTATACTGAAGACATTTAAAACGCACAACAAAACGATAAGATTATGAACGCAAATATTTTACTAACAAATTTTAGAGTAAATGGAAGTGAATCTGCTTTTAATGCTGATAAGTGAATTTGCTTGTCTTAAAAGCAGATTTACTTCCATTTACTCTTTATTTAATGGATATGCGGTCCTTAGCCGCATGACAGTCCTTAGTCCTTAGCTCTATAGTCATATTCATTGCATTTAATATCTCTATAGATGGTGTAATATCGCCTTAATCTTTTCTACTTCTCATATAAGGTGTGTAATTCTAAATATCAACAATGTGCGGTATATGGCTCAGTGCGTTGGCCATGGCTTTTCAATGCGTGATGCTACTGATAGAGAGCTGAAGATCCCTTATACTAATGGGTGAAATGGCGCCATACACCTTGAGCCTTTTTTAAAGACATTTGATGTGATTACTGGTGTTACGTAGCAAAATTTAGTTTCAACAACTGGTAAAAATCTGGTCACAAACTGGCTCTCTTTCCCATAGAATTTTCGCTTTCATACTTTCAAGTCTGATTCATCTCACCTATGCTTATTAGAAAGCATATTACTTATTTTTCCATTATCTTGCTTTAACTTCATGAATAAACGGACGTCAATCCTCAATGTTTGCGAGTTCACGTTAACATTCGTTTCAGTTTGCGTGAACAGACTATTTTCTCTTCTACTTGGCTCTAAGTTTCTACTTCGTGGCAAGTTTATCCTTCATCTACAAGATTTTGATGAATTCCTATCTTTTAGATATTAGTCCCTTTGATCATTTAGAATATTTAAAATCTCTACAGTAGAATCTAAATAAATGAATTCGTCAAACATTTTTGTCGTTGCAATATGTTAACAAAACTGTATGTCGAGTGGACTATCTATTACCTATGATTCAATACTTAATGATTACTGAGATTGTTCTAAAATTTGTTTGACAATATTCTTTTCTGAAAGTCAATTTGCATACGTATGCTATGTAACTTTGAACTTTTATACGTCATGTTGTAATAATAAATAAATGACAATGGGTAACATTATGAGTCGTAAATCTATTGCTAATTTTTTTAACAAATTACCTTGTTGGATTTTTCCTACAGTACCACGCATAGTAATAAATCCGCATTTGCAAAAATATTTGGAAGATGTAAGAATTCAAGATGAATGGGATTCGGCTCTTGATACTAGCTATGAAACACTTAACAGTATTGATGAATTAGACAATAATAATTTTTGTACGAACAGACGTTCCATTATACCGGATAATCAATTTGAATTACGAGAGTTAAGACAACAGATTGAAAAGTTATCAGTACAGGTACAAAACTTAATTAGTCAACAAGATCCTAGCAACATAAAGCCACATGAAAACTGTAGTGAAATAATTATTCCATTAATAGAAGATAAATGTACAATAAACATAAATCAGACGAAACCAATAAAGTCTATTTTAGAAGATATAACAAATGTTAAATTACGGCATGTAAGTCCTCAACCTTTAAGAAAGAAAAAGTATGTTGATGCTACATTATACGATATATTATTGAAGAGATATTCTGTGTGTCATTCACCAGTAATAAAAAGTGATAACAATTCTTTAACTGAAGATTGGTAATTGCAAAATAATAGTTTTGAAATGGTAGTGAAAGTCATTCATTCAATTAGTGTTAAATATGATATTTCCCATGTAAGAAGTTATGAATAATGAGAAATGTATGTATGTAATGTAGTCTTTAAATATGTTTACGATTATAAAATTTTATATTTATTGATGTAAAATACTTAATTTTGAACTCCTTGTTTTCAATAATAGTATATAAGTACAGTGAACTCTCTCTTAAACGGACAGCAGTCAGATGATAATGTGTCAATTGAATATGGGTCCATTGAAGGGAGAAAATGAAATAAATTTAAAATATTTAAACAAGTACGTATATTACATATGTGCAGTTATTTCTTAAATCGCAGTTATTTAATTAGAACACAAGTTTTTAAAACTAAATATAGATTATATAACATGCTTGTATGGTAGAGCAATGATAAATGATTTATTTGGGAGCGTAGTTTAAATTAATAAACAATTTATGGGGTTTCAATAAACTCATAAACTAATAACATTGACAATGAAACGATGATTCATGGAATCTTGCATGCTTAAAACCAAGATTCGGTCTTAATAAAGCAAGTACGGTCTATTGGCTTTAAAATACTATATTAATACACAAAATAATTTATTTTAGATGCAACAACAATTATTGTGGATTTACGAACTTTGCTAAATAATAAAACAAGTACAAGTAAGATTTATTCGATCTATATAAATGTTAATACAAATACAACACAATTTTCCTCCAAGTCAAGAATAAATAAAACAACGACCAAGCAACATTTAATTAATACAAATAATTAGAGAGTAATTAATTGGTTGCAGGAATAGGTTAGCTGACAATATAACAAAATAGTACGGTTCTGATTTATTACATTTGCATAAAGATTTATTTTCCAACGATAAACTTTAGTCTCAACTTGTAAGTAAATATAAAAACTGGTCAGCAACATCTAAATAAAAGTTAATTGATTGTTAGCTTGTGATTAAATGAAAATTAGTTACATTGAATAAAATTATTTCCTCAGAATAAAATCAAAGAACTAAGATATTTCAATTTCTAAATCAAGATTTATAATAAAATAATCGCCTACTTACATCTGAAAGTCTGCCATAATTCTCACGACAAGAAACAAAAAATAGTAAAGGAAACTAGAAAAATCTGGATAAGATCTATTATGAACTGGTTACATTTTCTACAGAATTTCCACTTTTATACTTTAAAGTCGGCTAATCACGTAACATTTCGTATCTGATTCGCAGAGGTTTGATGCATCTCACCTCTGTTTATTAGAAAGCATATTACTTATATTATTTTTCCATTATCTCTCTCTAAATTCATGAACGAACAAACGTCTCTCCTTCATGGTTGCGAATTTACGTTTCAGTTCGAATAAAGAGACTATTTTCTCTTCTACTTACCTCTAACTTTCTGCGTCGCGACAAGTTTACTCTTCATCTACAAAGTAACACCTGCGTCCTGACTCCTTACGCGTGGCATTTTTCAGGTAAATATATTAGTCGAAATATATTAGAAAATATATTTCGACTAATATATTAGAAATTAATTTTATTTATGGAATTTATTGATTTCAATGAATTCATATCTTTTAGAGATGATGCCCTTTGGTCATTTAAAATCTCTAGAGTAGAATTCAAAGAATTGAAGTCGTCTAACATTTTTTGCCGTTGTAATAAAATTTTTCATTTAAAGAAAATCTCAAGAGTGGTTTGTTTAAGGCTAAGTTCAAATGACGCGCGTTCTATAATTTGGAAATGTTCAGATGAAAGGCATTAGATCCGCGTTAAACGCACGTTCCGTAATATATATGATTGTTGTATATACTATAATTATCTCGCGCTATACGTAGAATCCAATTATTATTGATCGAGAATGGATATTCAAGAAGCCTTTTGTTTGTGGATTGCTTATAGAAACATAAGACGTCACAAAAGAGAAAGAACATATTGTTAATAACCCGCTCAAAATCATTAAAAAATTCCCAAAATCGATAATTCCAAAAAACAATTATAATTCGCTCAAAATATTTAAAAACATTCCACAACCAACAACTCACAACTAATTTTTTTCACAAACAATTTTTTTAAAATTTAACAAGCGGCTCAAAATTATTTAAAAAAATTCCCGAGATCAAAACTTTAAAAAAATTATAATTTGATCAAGATATTTAAAAAAATTTTCACGACCAACAATTTTAAAAAATCATAAGCTGCCTAAAATCATTAAAATAATTCACGAGATCAATAATTAAAATTAATTGTAATACGTCCAAAATATTAATTCTTTTTCCGTGAACAACATATTTTTTTAAATTAATAATCCGAAATTATTAAAAAAAATTCCCGAGATCAATAATTGGTTGTCCTTCTCCATTTTCATATTGTGCCGTAGATATATGTATTCATATACTCTTCCGAGGGTGTAATTGTCGATAACAACCTGTATGTCCGGCTCATAATTTTTGTTTTTGTAGGATCATTTTCAGACCGACGGCTTGGAAAGCTTGTTCTAATTCCTGTAGCATTACTTCGAGTTCACCCGCGCCACCGCTGATGAGAACGATATCACCAACAATCAACGATATCATCAGCGGTGGTTAAGGCGATTCCCGTTGACATTGATGCCTTTTTGCTCCCAGGACATGTTTTAGAATACGTCCTTCAGAACCAAGGTGAAGAGATGGTGCGAGATGGTATCACGCTGTCGGACTCCTCTCTTAATTTTGACATTTCCTGTCATCCAGTCCTCCTCCATCCTGACTGAACAATCAGGTCTGAATACCTAGAGTCCATGCGGACCTTATCCATCGCTTCAAGCACCGCGCAAGTGCTGTATCCTTTCCTAAATCCAGCTTGTTTAATAGGCTAGTAAAAGTCGACTTTTTGGGTAAGCCGGTTGGTTATAATTTTGCTCAGTAGCTTGTAGAATATGGATAGCGGACTGATGGGTTTGTAGTTCTCCATGTTCGCAGGTCGCCTTTCTTGAAAAACAGGATGACCTAGGCGTTTTGCCATGCGTTCAGGATTTCGCCTTTCTGAAGACACTTGTTCGTTGAAATATTACCCGAATTGCATTTTCTAGTGGCTCTCCACCGATTTTAAGCATTTTGCTCGTGATCCAATCTTCCTCTGGCTCTTTGCAATTTTTCAGTTGGTTCATCGCTACTCTCAGTTCTGGCCCGTCAATCGCATTTAACTCTTCGGATCCCACATTCTGGACTATCTGTTTTCCTTTTATTTGCTGATCTGGCATGGACTTGACTATTGTATAGTCTTTGGTAGAAGTTCTAGATGAACTCCGTTTTAGAGAAGTTCTGGGTGATGTTCTGGATGATCTCCTTAATGAAAAAAAATCAATCTCTCTGCATGTCTTATATTTGAAGCATACATTTGTTCGTCATCACTTTCATTTTCAGTTGATATTTCAACAACCTTGTCCATCTGTAACTCGCGTAGACATTCTTGAATACTTATGTCAGCTGAATTTTCATCGACTGATTCTGACACATCGTATGTGTACAACATTCTTCCCAATTATGACAGTATTACTACAGAGAGTCTAATAATAAAACCATATTTACCTGTGAGCACAAGAATACTTCTCCATTTATATATAAAAAAATAGATAAGGTGTCCAACGCCCAAGAATTCCAAATGTACACGTAGAGGCACTGCAAGTCTACCAGTTACTGAGGGTACTCCTAAAAATGAAATGCCATCTAAACCGGAAAGAAATACCAAATTGCATAAAAAACCAAAATTTTCCAATAGTAAAATTTTAAATGTAAGAAAGAGGTACCTGGAAGGGCAAAAGGGTAATAACGGTGCTCAGCAATTCGGCTACTTCTTCTTCTGAAGTCTGACTGAATGGTGAACTGCACGTTTTGCGGAAAGAATCGAAGAGAGGATGTATGGTGTGCTCACAGATGAACAAAAAAGGGCAAAGAAACACTTGTGAGACTTGTCCTGGAAAACCTAAGATGTATATGGCGGATTGTTTTTCAGATATCATACTGTGATGGATTATAAAATTTTAAAATATTCAAAGATTGTTGTTATTTTGCCTAACTAAATTAATGTATATAAATATCATCTGAATATCCATTTGCATTTATTATCAAACTTTTCTAAAACCTACCATTTTTGCTTGAAATTGTAAAAAAGTACACTGGAGTTACAACTATGTCGTACAAAAAAAATCTGGAGTTAAAATATTTAATACACATTAATAACTGAAAAAGTTTGTAACCATCTTGCTTATAATTTATTTTAAAACCGTTACTTGAAGCTAACAATCCGAATAAAGGTAAGTCACTCGTTGTTTAACAAAAAATGAACAAAAGACGTGTAATTTGGAAATGAATAATTATATATTTCCGTCAAAATAATAGCAGAGATTTGAATTGTGACAAATATATGCTACTCGAATATAGACGATTCTGATTTTATTTAACTGAACTAGACATAATTCATTTGTTTATTTAAACATACTGAATTTCATTCTTAACATTACCTAGTAAACCTCCTATATACTTAGTCAATATTTTTATTGCTAAAATAATTAAACTATGAGTATTCCAAAAACTCAATATTAAATTTAGAACATGGATAATTTTCCTCCTAGTGAAAAATATATAAAATAATGACCCAGCAACATTTAATTAATAATAATATAATAATTTGAGAGTAATTAATAAATCATTTGTTGACCCACAACATAATAAAATATAATTCGGTTCTGATTAATTAAACTTGCAAATATGTTTATAGACCACCTGTAAAGTTTATTTTCAATCCTCAGGTAAATATAAAAACTAGTAAGCAACATATAAATAAAAGTTAATTAATTGTTAACTTCTTGAAAAACGAAAATTAGTTACATTAAAATGAAATTATTTACTCAGAATAAAATTCAAAGAAATTAGGTGTTCAATTTGGTGATCAATATTTAAAATAAAATATGCTATTACTCAAATCTGTACATCAGCCATAATTTTCACAATAATGAACGACAACAAAAATAAAAGGAAGACTCGTAATAAATGATAAACTTAAGACTCGACTGTATCAGAAACTATAAAACTTTTGAATCTCTTGTCTACTGATTTTTCGTTTTATATTATCGATCGACTATGTCGCCACCTTGAGTACTACGCTTCAAGCAGAAGTTTGTTGCAACTCATTTCTGATATTAAAAAGTCTATTAAATAATTTTTTTCATTTTCTCTCTGTAATATGCTGGAGCACAACTTATTTGCATAGAAAACACTACTTTCTTTCTTCGCCTTTTACTCTTAGTTATTTTTCGTTGCGATAAGATTTTTTACCGTCTACAAAGTACCACGTGGGTCACTTGTGTTTTTTCTTGACCATCTGCAAAGTACAAAGTAATTTTCCTAAGATTTTCCTAAGATCATTTATTCAAAATGTTTAAAGATCTCTACAATAGAATCCCAAGAAGTGAATAAGTATAATATATTTTAGCGTTACACACGCGCCCCCCCCCCTCTCCGTGGACTTTCAACCCCAAAATTGAAACTTAAAAAAAAAATCTAAACCAATGTTCAGTACCTATGGTACGTCTTACACTTTACTACCTTTGACTAGAAAAACTTGTATGATGAAAATACGCAATGAAAATAACATGACTAGCAACGTAAATACTATAGTTATTATACCAAGTATAAAAGATGTATAAAAAAATATTCTCAAGTATAATTTATTTTTTGTTTTGATGCGGAAATTGGATGTTAATAAAAGTTTAATTTTAACGCAAGCTTTCGTTAAATATATTAACTTC
>WYDF02087213.1:0-24302 GCA_009867245.2 Adranes taylori | reverse complement strand
AGGATCGGCAAAGATGGATTGGATTACGGGAGGCCTATGTCCAGCAGTGGACGAGACAAGGCTGAGTGATGATGATGGCTTATTTGTAGATATATTCCGATGTAGTGAAACGTGGCGACGGACAATACTCGCCCGAATATATAAAATAAAATGGATTGAATCATGTAAATCATTTACTAGGCTACTCTACTAAAATGTTGTTGTTCGCTCGACTATAGTCCGAAACAGTCTTAAGTTTGGTATGTACTAGTAATCGAGTGACGAGTAACGTCGTAACTAAACATTTACGAACTGATTTTCACTACTGACGTATACAGTGAGTAGCGTGCTACAAGATAAATGGACAACGGAAATATTTCGCAATAAATTTAAAGTTGTTTCTTCGCTCCAACGAACAAACTCAACAAAATAAACAAGGTCGCACGTTTAGTGATTGAATCACGATGCAGGAAAGCGTGGTGAAGGGGGTGGGCGCTTTACTCGCCCGAAAATATAGAATCAAATATATCGACTCGGCTAAATCACTTACAAAACTACTCTACTTAATTTTTTTTTTGTTCAGGCACGTTTAGCTACTAACTTACTCGACTAAATTAATACCATAGTCCGAACCTGTCTTGTTAAGTCTTGTCACGACTTTTTTTGCGGCAGCTAATGAACTAGACTAAATTAATAAGTCAGCATTTATTTTTTGGAAAAATTCCGACGCAGTGAAACGTGGTCAGGGACATTACTCGCCCGAAAATATAAAATAAAACGGATTGACTTGACTTAATTTCTTCTAAAATTTCGTTGTTCTAAATTACGATCATAATCCGAAATAGATTTACGTTTGGTCTTAGCTAGTAATTTAGTCGAGCAACGAGTTATTGAGTAGCTAAGCATTTACAAACTAACCAAAAAGCGTTTGCACTACTGTTGTGTACATGGAGTAGCTTGATACAATATAAACAGGTAACTTAAATATTTTGCAATAAATTTCAAAGTTGTATTTTCGCACCAACAAAAGAACTCAACTAAGCTAGGTTCTCACTTGTTTAGTGATTGAATTACGATGAAATAAAGCGTTCTGAAGGCGTTGGGGCCCCGACAATATAGAATAAAATAGACTGAAGTCACTTACTAAACTGCTCTATTAAATGTTGTTGTTCAGATATCTTTAGCTGTTAAATTACTAGCATAGTCCAAACTGGACTTAAGTCTTATTCGGACTATGCTAGTAATTGATTCAAGTGGCGAGGAAATTTTGCCGCAAATTTGTTAGTTTGTTGGGGCGAAGGTACAAGTTTGAAATTTGTTGCGAAATATTTACGTTGCCCGTTTATCCTGCAGTATTTACTTACTGTACACAATAGGAGTGCGAATCTTTTTTAGTTAGTTCGTAGACGTTTAGTCACTAAGTTACTTTGCCACTCGATTAAATGACTAATATAGTAAGAACCAAACTTGAGTCTTGTTCAATCTTGTCACGACATTTTTGCGACAGGTATTGAACTCGACTAAATTTTTCAAGTTCGCATTTAGTGGATAAATCAAGCTGCAATGAAACGTGGTGAGGGACGTTACTTGCCTGAAAATATAGAACAATAGATCAAGTTGACTACATCACTAACTAAACGACAATACTAAAATTTTGTAGTTCAGATATATTTAGCTGCTAAATTACTGGCCACTCAACTAAATTACTAGCATAGTCTGAACTGGACTTAAGTTTTATTCGAACTCTGCTAGTAATTTAGTCGAGAAGCGAGTAGTGAGTATATTTTGCCGCAAATTTGTTAGATCGTTGGAGTAAAAGTACAAATTTGAAATTTGTTGCGAAATATTTACGTTGCCCGTTTATCCTGCAGTACTTACTTACTGTACACAATAGGAGTGCGAATCTTTTTTAGTTAGTTCGTAGACGTTTAGTCACTAAGTTACTTTGCCACTCGACTAAATGACTAATATAGTAAGAACCAGACTTGAGTCTTGTTCAATCTTGTCACGACATTTTTGCGACAGGTATTGAACTCGACTAAATTTACAAGTTCGCATATATTTAGTGGATAAATCAAGGTGCAATGAAACGTGGTGAGGGACGTTACTTGCCTGAAAATATAGAACAATAGATCGAGTTGACTACATCACTAACTAAACGACAATACTAAAATTTTGTAGTTCAGATATGTTTAGCTGCTAAATTACTGGCCACTCAACTAAATTACTAGCATAGTCTGAACTGAACTTAAGTCTTATTCGGACTATGCTAGTAATTTTGTCGAGAGGCGAGTATATTTTGCCGCAAATTTTTTAGATCGTTGGAGTAAAAGTACAAATTTGAAATTTGTTGCGAAATATTTACGTAGTCCGTTTACCATTCAGTACTTACTTAATGTACACTACAGTAGTGTCAATCATTTTTGCTTAGTTCATAGACGTTTAGTTACTAAGTTGCTCTGCCACTCGACTAAATTACTAAGATAGTCCGAACCAGACTTAAATTTTGATTACTACATATTCGCGGCAGCTAATGAAGTCTACTAAATTAACAGGTTCGCACTTGTTTAATGGATGGATGACGATACAGTGAAACGTGGCGGCGGACATTACTTGCCAGACTATATTACTTACTAGACTATTCTACTCGTTGTTCACTGGACTATTCTAGTCCGAACCGAACTTAAGCCTGGTCACTACTAGTAATTTAGTCGAGTGACAAGTTATGTACTAGCTAAAAGTCTACAAATTAACCAAAACGCGTTTGCCCTACTGTTTTATACAGTAAGTAGCGTGATGTAATGTAAGTAGGCAACGTACATATTTCGCAATAAATTTCAAAGTTATATTTTCGCACTAACAAACGAAGTCGACTAAATCTGGTTCGCAATTGTTTAGTGTTTAGTAATTAAAGTATGTTGGAGAGGGCAAGGGGGCTTTACTTGGTAGAATATATAGAATTAAAAGATCGACTCGATAATATAACTTACTAAACTACTCTATTAAAATGTTGATGTTCAGATATGTTTAGTTCCAAAATTACTCGCCACTCAACTAAATTACTAGCATAGTCCGAACTGGACTTATGTCTAATTCAGACAATGCTAGTAAGTTAGTCGAGTGGCGAATAATTTCTGCCGCGAATATGTTAGTTGGTTGGAGCGAAGGTACAGGTTTAAAATTTGTTCCGAAATATTAACATTGCCCGTTTATCGTGCAGCACTTACTGTATACTACAATCCTCCCAATCCTTTTGGCTTAGTTCATAGACGTTTAATTACTAAGGTACCTTGCCACTCGATTAAAATACTAGCATAGTCAGAACAAGACTCAAGTCTTCTTAAATCTTATCATGACATTTTTACGGCAGCTAATGTGCTTGACTCAAATTAACAGGTTCGCACTTGTATAGCTAATGGATCAAGATGCAGCGAAATGTGGTAAGGAAAGTTATTTGCCTCAAAATATAGAATAAAATTGACCGACCCGACTAAATTCTACTAAAATTTTGTTGTTCACAGGACTAAATTACTTGCATAGTCGGAATCAACCTTAAGTCTGGTTTATGCTAATAATTTCGTAGAGTGACGAGTAATTTAGTAGCTAAAAGTCTACGAATCAACCAAAAAGTGTTTATACTACGGTTATCTACAGTGAGTAGCGTAATGGAAGATAAACAGGCAACGTAAATATTTCGCAATAAATTTCCAAGTTGCATTTTTGCATCAACGAACGAACTCGACTAAATCAGGTTTGCACTTGTCTAGTAATTGAATCACGATGCAGAAAAGTGTGGTGAAAGGGGAAGGGGCATTACTTGCTTGAACATGTAGAATAAAATAGATCGACTCGACTAAATCTCTTAATAAATTAGTCTACAAAAATTTTATTCTTCAGATACGTTTAGCTGCTAAATTACTCGCCACTCGACTAAATTACTAGCATAGTCTGAACTGGACTTAAATCTGATTTGGACTGTGCCACTAATTTAGTCGAGTGGCGAGTAATTTTTGTCGCAAATATGTTAGTTCATTGAAGCGGAGAAACAACTATGAAATTTTTTGTGAAATATTTACGTTTCCTGTTATCTTGCAGGACGCTACTTACTGTACAAAACATTAGTGCAAATCCTTTTCGGTTAGATCCTAGATGTTTAGTTACTAAATTACTTTTCCACTCGACTAAATCACTAGCATAGTCTGAACCAGACTTAAGTCTTGTTAAATCTGAGCACGACATTTTTGTGGCATCCAGTGAACTCGACTAAATCCGCAGGTTCGCACTTATTTAGTGAATGAAGCACGATGGAGTGAAGCGAGATGGGATGGAGGTGATGGGGGGGGGGGGCTACTAGCCTAAAATATGGTAAAATGTAATCGACTCAACACAATCACTTATTAAAATATTTTAATAAAATATTGTTGTTTAGATACGTTTAACTGCTAAATTACTCTGTACTCGACTAAATTACTAGAACTAGACTTAAGTCTGGTAAACTATACGAACTAGACTTAAGTCTGATTCGAACTAATCTAGTAATTTAGTCGAGTAGAAAATAATTTAGTAGCTAAACGTCCAAGAACAATCAACAAGGGTTTACATACTGTTGTGTAAAGTGAGTAGTGTAATGGATTAGTCGACCTTAAATATTGCTTAAAATGTAGAGCCATTAATAAATCTTTTCATCATTTTGTATTCGCAACTGTTACTAATTAGCCAGTAGAAGCCAGTAAGCCAGTAAAATAAATTCCTAAGAGGCCCCTTCCTTACTGCAGTTTATAGTACTTGATTAGGTACGCCGCTTATGAAAGGTAAAGAGCTAAGCGCTGATGGTGTAAGGATGTCGCACTAATAAATAGCTAATCACAGATCATATGGTGTTTAGTTGCCGGTAAAGTTTTCTATTAATTAAATAAACTAAATCAAATAAATCGTGTTAAAACATTTGCGCTCTTGGATTATAATGACGACAGCTACACAAAAGTTCAAATTAAATCTTTTATTTATTATTGCTTGTCTAATTCAATAATGTGCTTGAATAGTTATTATCAGCAAATCAATAAATTGCTACTTTCCTACTAAAAAATAATGTGGCAATATTAATAATACTGATTCAATCAGTATTATTGTCGAAATATAAATTTTGTATCAAAGAAACGATATCAGACGTACGTTCTATTGTACGCCCATAAATTAACTTGCAATATATAAATTTATTATATTACCTATTGTCTAAAAAACCCTGGAAGTGCATTATCGCGTGACAATTAACATCATAACGATTGTTTTTTTTTCATATAATTTCTTTTTTAAAATTTTATAAAATTTCCCACTCAACGCTCAATACGCGGATGAATACATCCAAGCATGCGATAAATTTTTTTCGCTCATTTCACCACACGCAAACCCCAAAATTAGTTCAATAAACATAGTATCACGCATTTTGCGATCATTATTATCAGAAATACACTTCAAATATACTTTAAGGCTGCGTTTATATAATATTCCATTTGATATCAGCGAGGTGCACATATTAAGATTTAGGTGCAAATAAACTGTAATTAACAGTAATTCTTGGTGAGTTTAATGCCAAAATTGGTAAGGGGGCCAAAGGAGAGTTTTCCGAGAGAAAGGACTGCCAGAGGAGAACGGCTGGTGCAATTCTGAACAGAACATCAACTTCCTGTCGTAAACTCCTTTAAGCAACATCCTCGGCGAGTGTACAAATGAAAGTCTCCAGCTGATCTGGAAGATCATCGAGCCAGAAACCAAATCGACTACGTACTAATCAAAAGTCATCTAAAGGAATTTGTAAAAAGTACAAAAACATATCCTGGCGCAGACATTGATAGTGGCGTAGACATTGGAATTAACGCTGACACAAGGCGAGTCAGAGTGATGAAAAAAAAAAACTTCAGAACCCCGAGTTACCAGTACAAATAGCTGACAAGCGGGAGTCCACGCTACAAGAAGTTTCTGGAGCAACTGGAATAGAATCTAAGTGGATAGCGATAAAGGAGGCCCTGTCAGATACTCAAGAAAAGGACATGAGTTTCGCGCATTCTAACTTATGATTTCTTTAATATTCACAAAAAACATCAAAGAATTACCAAACCGTCACAGTACTGAGGCGTATTAAAAGTTAAAAGATAACAATGACAAAATCTTGATAGACGTAGAGGAAATGTAAAAAGTTAGGAGATGAGAATCTGTTTTACGGCCCAAGGCCCGAACAACCACCAGAGAATAACTGATTGTATGGGTAGCTTAATGTCCCACATGGTGACACCCGCATATATGCTAAATGTGAAAGACCGGTCAGAGATATACAGCTCGAATTTAGGATTGGTGTAGACACCAGGGAAATGATCTTTCTTTTAAACGTTCTCACACAACACTGCAATGTATGCCTGAAGCTGTCAGAGTTGAAGAAAGCACATCTGAGGAAGTGGTAATAAGGCAAGGAGTCAGACAACGATGTGTCTTATCACCGTTGCCATTCAAGACTCATCCTGAATCCGATACACAGCTCGGATTCAGGAATGGTGGAGACATCAGGGAAGCGATCTTTTTCTTTAAACGTTGTCACACAACGCTATAAAAAACATGAATGTCGACGTGTATGCGTTTTTCATTGAGTATCGAAAGGCATTTGATTGTGTATCACATCAAAAACTAGCTGAGACCATTAGACATATCGGCGTCGATGCAAAAGACCTACGTATCATGACACAATTATACTGAAATCAAACGGCAGATGTCAGAGTTGAAGAAAATACATCTGAGGAAGTGGTACTAAGGCAAGGAGTCAGACAAGGTTGTGTCTTGTCTCCGCTCCTCTTCAACATATATTCTAATGCCTAAAGAACTTAAAGCTTTGGTACAACAGAACGTCAACGGAGATAGTTCACACAGCGGTGTCAGGGGTCGTGAAAGATTGGATAGCCAACTTCCGTTATGGAGACGGCGTAAGAAGAAGAAAAAGGGAGATAAGGATAAGGTCAGGGTTTTTCGCTGACTGCTGATGTGAGAAAATCTTAATCAAACACTTGTCGTACGTAAATAATGTTTATATGCACATTCAACAGGCCCCCCTTTAGTTAATAAATTATTTTGAGATATATTAATTTTTTACTATTTTTGAATATAGTTCACAATATGTCATTATTCATAATGACATATTATGACTATATTATTTATAATTTTGAAATTGAAAATGAAAAGGTAACTTAGTGGACTATTTTTGTCAGAAGTCTAATACAACACACACAGAATCAACCTAAGTAACTACAGACCTGAAACAGAAACTGTAGAAAGAAGAACCGAATTTTGTCTACTAATCTTCATATATGCTGGACCCAACATCAGTTACAATCCTTTGTGGAAAAGTATGAGGGCTTAGTTAAGTGAGTTAATTATTTCGAAAACTGCATATTGACGTTTAGGAAGTTCAAATTGGGTTCTACTCAATGTTTTTTGAAAGCAGATGTTACTATAAATACAACATGTATTATGTTATTCGTAATAGTTTTTTTTGCTATTGTTGGATAGATTATATCCACAAGTTTAAGCAGGAAAGGCAATAGTTGATAAGTTTCCTCTCCAATTTACCCCTTTTCCTAAATTTATAACAAACCATCTCCCATACTAGAAGAAAAGTGTATAAGGCTTTGTAAATTGAAACCATTGTCTCATTTTGAAACCTGTATTTGCACATCTCTGTCTCGTATACCTCATTCTATTGTGCAGCGCCATCGCGTGAGAGTGAGAGAGAGTGAGTGAGGTCTAAATTGGCGGCATTTGCATATAACTCGAGTTCCCACATCGTTATGTGGGCAATCATTTCTTCACTTCGAAACTTTCCTCCTTCTTTCCGCTACAGCCCTGCACACTTATATACTAGCTACATATAAACGCAACTAACATAAAGATTCATACAATTCCTCTTCAAACTTTAGGTCACAGAAATAAATTAAACATACAGCACATTTACGAAACATGTAGAGGATATTGTCTTAGAAACAGTGTTAATATAATGAAAATATTTGGAACTGTAAGACGAATTACGCATAAAATTAATTAACAGACTAATAGCAATGTCAACTTTAATAAATGAGAATAACTATTATAAATTGTTATTAAATGCAATGAAAGGTACTTAAATGACAGTACTATGCGTGAGATAACCTGCTATAGGCTCAGTTAATTTTATTAATGAAACGTGTTGTAATATTTAATTATAAGCGTTTATACATACTACATTATCATTGACACAGTAAGCAACAAAGCAGTGACCGGTGTCTGTTTGTTATTTTAATCCTAGCTTCAACGCAGACCCCAGTATTCAGCTTATCTGCAATCTGCATTTGGAACAGTATAGTGTCTGTTATGGCTCCTCCACAAATAACCATAACCGTGGGCAAAGTTCGTCCGTGTCCTGTAAAGATTTGATGATATATGTCTGCTTTTGCGTCTGCTTTGGCCCATTGAAAACATGCATTTTTGGTAGTTTTGGGACAGGGCCAAGGCAGATATGGTGACGTTTATTGGTTCGGTGAAACTCATTTATTTGAATATATATATAATAAATTCAATGTAATAACAAAAGAAACTCTAGAACAATACATTTACAAAACCTGATTGAAAACTGGCTCAATAAACAAATCAAAATAAAATATTATATTATGCAACATATTGAAGCAATCCGAATTATACTTAGCCTTGTCATCGTAATTATCGCAATTAGTGGTAACTTTCCGAATTTTGATTCTTGGAATGAGTTTACTGGCTAATATTTCCTTCCCAATCGAGCACTACCTGGCAGTTTTTTGAAGTAATACTACTTCAATCGGTCTCGATACATAGTTGATGTAGCGCGTATAAGTTGGATAGTCGCCCTCTCTAACAGCTTTTTGACAACGGATTTCCTCAATGCAGTCAGGGATATGGATTATCTTGTAGCACTTTTGTAACAATAATGGGCATTTGTTTTAGCCGTTCCAAGAATTATTTCCATAGCAACTTTGTTATACCATTTTATGGTCTTTCATAATCTACTGAAGATCTACAGAATTTTTTTATCTATTGTATTTTATTGCCATTTTTGGTTTTTTCACTTCAATGATATTTCTCACTAAACTGACCATCTGTTCATTTGTGTGTTTAGTTTACAGCACAAAGACATCTATTTTGTCCTTTCATTTGAGAATTATGATTCCATCAGCAGTTTTTTCTTTAACAACCTGACTTGACCAGTATCTACTCTTAAACCCGTTGAGGAGGACGAGGAGAACGAATGAGTGTATATATGTGTATAGTTTTCTTCTATATTTTTCAGTCTTTTAAAAAGTTTATCTTTTTTTTTAAATTTTTTACAGCGGTTCGAATAGTGTGGGGGTATATTCTTATCTAATTTCATATTTATATATTTCTATCTCTACTTATACTAAAGTCCTTTTTTTATTTATTAACCTATTTAACCTTAAAGTTTAATTGTGTAGTTTCTTATATTTTGTTTACCCTATTTTTTATTGTACATTTTAAATTTATTTGTAGTTTTTATTGCCTAATACTTATTTAATCCTATATATCTATTTTTAAACTATTCATTATATTTATTTGTCTATATTATTGAACCTATGTTAAATCTATTGGAAATATATATTATAGTTGAAAAATAAAAAATATTATTTAAAAAACACTTAGTGTTATTTATTTTTCCTATATATCTATTGTAAATAAATCTTTATTTGAGTCAAATCGGTTAACTAAATCAACTGGTTCTATTACAAATGGTGATTTCTTTAAGTTCAAGTGTGTATGCACCTTTAGTTTACAAATCTAAAAAATGCAAGTGTGTACTTACCTTTAGCTTTCAAATCTTGTTGCTTTTTTTCTTTGAGTGAGAGAGAAAGTAGACGATGCCATAGCGGCGTCAGCAGCCCAAATATTAAAAATAAGCATGTTTTCAGCACAAATTAAAAAATATTCAAATTTTGCGCTATTCATATGCACATTGATATGCACCTTGAGTGCACGATTACGCATGCGTTGACTTTAAATTTTTTTTTAGTCTCCCGCCATTTAGATTCTCTGTACCCTGTTTCAAATCTCATACCGGAAATGACCTATCGTTCGACATATTTGATTTTAAATTGACAGCTGTCAAACGCACCAACTATTTATCTTAGACCCCAAAATGGCGACTGTGACGTCATCGTAAGGTTTAGAACGAGTTGCTTGGAGGCTGTCCTGAAAGAACAGTCTGCAACTACTGCTTTTCTTCAACAACACTTCTCGAAATTCCTTTTCTGTTTTTCCGGAGCGTCCGTACTAAATGGATTTTCGCTTTATTAGTTTACCGGTAAAATCTAAACTTGCGCAATAATTGTCTGTTACTATGAATGGTTAGAATGCAGTAAAGTCATTTCGCGATCTCAACGAGCTTTTCGATGAAAGAACAATCAGGAAAAGCCAAATTAGAAAATGATTCAAGCAGTCTAAATTGGGCAATAGAAGGCAATACAGTTGAAGACGGAAGAGGTAGTACATCAAATTTCGACGACCGGTCATTTTTGTCAGCCATTGAAGAGGATTAAAGCTTAACAATAAGAATGTCAGCTGAAAACTTCAATGTGGACCAATTGTCTTCTCTTCAAAAACGTCAATCGAAGGAAGCGTTTCGTCTGGTGTTTTACCAAAAACAATACCAAAAGACGTCTAATGTAAGAAGGCAATATGATGTGTGGTGAAACAGAAGCGGAATCATTCACTGGGACATTATCCCAAACGAGATTTGTTAGTGGTGGAATGACGACGATGAGCGTCAATAGGAGCAGATTCTGAAAAGAAAAAACGACAAGCGGCAATTAAATATCAACAGCGACGTCTATCTGGCTGCACAGAAAGGACCATATCATTTTCCACCACGATAATCTCAAATAAGGGCTGGAAACTGCTTCCTCATCCGCCATATTCACTCACAGAAGCGCCTACGGACTATCACGTCAATCGATGGCTCAAAAATTGGCCCACATTCGAAGTTTGGACGACGACTTGACTTGGTGGGCGCCATCAAAGAGTGCATTGCCTCGAAGAACACCAACTTCATTAATTGAAATAATAATTTAAAAATATTTTTGTTAAATGTTTTATTATTTTTGTTGAAAAAAATGACCGTAATAATTATGCACCGATCGAAATTTTAATGACTATAAAATAGTGTCGTTCAAATATTCGTTTAATTATTATTTATTCCATGCACGCATGGATTGGTTGGCAACCCTTAAAAACCAGGTAAAGTAGTTATCTCTGGCACACAATTAAAATAACAGATTTAATTGGCACAGATATGGGCACTTAAATATAATAAGCGTGTAGTTTGCTATCTTCTTCTCACTCGAGTTATGAGGAATATACAATTTTCCTTGTTTTTCACAAAGAACAGGTTCTCAATAAAAATATTGCATTGTTTGTCCAAGTTAATTTCAAGCTAATGACACAGTAAGAAATCTTTAGCAATGTAGATAAGTAATTTATATCCGATTTTAGAAGTATGTTCTAGGTCGTGTTTCATTTTGCAGGTGGTTGTTATGTAGATTTTGAATGTTTTAGTTTTAAGGCCTAATAAAATGCAGAAATGTGGAATAATACGTAACGATAGAAGCATAATGAAAGTGGGGTATATTGCATATAGAAAAAACTAACAAAAACTGTAAATGATTGTTGTTATATAGATGAGTAAATTATTCAAAATTTTAAATCCTCTAGTTCTTTTTCATGAAATCAATCGCAATGAGGGCAGGAAAATGTATGATCATGATAGGCATGTATGATCAGGAAAATGAAAGGCATCAGAAAGGGTTTCGAACCGAGAATAACATTCTGTAAAGCAAGCGATGGCACTCTATTTGGGGAGGAGCGAGAGGTTCTTCACAGATGTGCGGAGTATTTCTCAGGCCTACTTAACGATGGGCAGGTAGACACTCAGTTCGACCCTGCTTAATACAGCATTATGGTCGAGAAACCAACTACAACGGAAGTGAAAGAAGCTTAAGTAATCATAAAGCAGCAGGAGAGGACGCGTTACCAGCAGAAATATTTAAATTTGGAAGGGAAAGCCTAGTGCAAACAATGCATCAACTGATAACGAAGATCTGGTATGAGGAAATAATGCCGAAAGAGTGGAACACAACCATAATAATACCGCTCCATAAGAAAGGGGATCGACTAAACTGTAACAACTATCGCGGAATATCATAGCTTAACGCTGTGGGAATAAAATAGTGGCGAAAGTGGTAGCATCAAGATTGAAACCCCATGTGGAGAACGCATTGGGAGAATATCAGTGTGGTTTCCGTTCCAACCGCTCGACCATCGATCAAATATTCGCCCTAAGGATGGTGTTCGAAAAGTGTTATGAACGTAATATAACACTTCATCAATTTCCGTATAGCATACGACAAAATACTATGAAGTCAGTTGTACAAGGTTATGCAGGAAGAATTTAATGCGCCGACCAAATTGATGAAGCTAATAAGAATGACGCTTGTGGAAACATGCAGCAAATTAAGGGTGAAAGGCGAGTGGTCAGGGAATTTTGAAGTTACAGGAGGATCGAAACACTGTCGACCCTTTAATCTAACACTTTATAATCTAACACTTGAAGCGGTCATGAGGAAACAATCCGTTGACCCAGGAAGGTGTATATACAACAGAACATGTCAACAGTTAGCGTGTGCAGACGACATTGATTTAGTGACTTGGAGGACAGAATTAAAGCACCTTCAAACACTTCAGAAGGAAGGAAAACCCATGGGTCTAGAAATAAGCGTAGAGAAGGCTTAGTACATGATAAACAATAGAAACACTACGGTGAAGAAACATGAAGGAGTTTGAAGGGTTTGAGAGAGTCGATAAATCAAATCACCACTGAAATCAAAGCTAGAATGATAGCAGGAAATTTATGTTATTATGCCTATTTTAATGTACTCAAAACATCCATTGTCTATAAAGAATTAAAACTAAAAGTGCATACAACTATCATTAAACCAGTTGTTACGTATGCTTCGTAGGCGTGGACGCTTACGAAAAGGAATGAGAACACTGAAAGTCCTTAGTAAAATCTTCGGAGCAGTACGGGACGATGAAGGCTGGAGAATCCGCACCAACGCTGAATTAGAAGCTTTGTACCAGAAGTCGTTCTTTGTCAACGACATAAAGACCAGCAGACTCAGGGGATTGGGTCATGTCGAGCAGATGGATGGATCCAGAATCCAGAGTGCCAAAAAAGGTCCTAAAGAACCGACCAGAAGGCAGCAGATCAGTAGGGCGACCACGCTAAAGTTAGATGGACGATGTCAGGAAAGATCTGCAGAAGTTAAACGTCCGCAATTGGAGGAGGACGGCGATGTCAAGAGACGACTGGAGGAATCAAGTTGTAGTGGCGGCCAATGGTCTGTAGAGCCAACTAAAATAAAAAGTAAAGACATGCTAATTTAAGTTTATTCGAAAAGTTATCTCTTGCAAACTATGCATAATATGCATCTGCTGCGGCTATCATTTACTCATTTGCATCGAATCTTTTCCGTCAAACAGCCCTCGTATTTAAGCAACTCAGTAAATTGCACGTTTGAGGGGTGTTGCTATCCAGATTTGAATGTTTTGAAGCCTTTTAGTTGCACTTTAATTTTTTACAATTTAATTAATCAGTAGCCTTATAGTGATCTACAGGGTCCGAGAAAAGTTCTGTTATCAATTTCCACTCGGTGTATCTATCAACCTGTAAATGACAGCGATTTGAAAATTAGAAAATGACATTATTGCCGACAAGCACGCAAAAACCTTATTTTTTAACGCGCACATTTTTCATTTCTTCCATGATGGAATTGAAACGTAACATCGTGCTCTTTTTGGCTAGAAATTCACAACCCGCTATCGTTTGTGTTCTTCGAAAGTGAAGAAAATGTATGTACATTGATTGCACCATATTTATTACAGCATTGCATATCGCTATCGAAAAAAGTCAGCAGCAACGAAAAAAATGGTGCAAAAAGTGAAGAGCCTAATAGAACGAAATCCACGATGCAGCGCAACACAAATGGCGAAAAAACTGCAAATATCCGATTGGAGCGTACACCACATACTGAAAAATGAACTTCATTTGAGGCCATACAAGATGCAAGAAGTTCACCATCTTGACGAACGACAGTGTAAGCTTTGACTAAAAAGAGCAAAGGAGCTGGAGCGCTTGAACACATGTGGCGAGTTTCCGAACATCATTTGTTAAAAAAAAACTTTTACCATTTAGCGAATCAGAAACAAACAAAACGATCGCGTTTGCTTGAAGCAAAAGTCAAGCGATAATTTGAATATTCGAGTGGCAACCAGATCGCAAAAATGTGCAAACGTATGGACCGCAGTGTACCAAATATTGCTCTCCGGTTTTTGTCGACGATGGCGTTACGGGAATTCAACTGAGTACCGAGAAAAGATGTTGAAAAATGTATTGTTGCCATGAGTGCGTAAGCAGGTCGTTTCGGAGCCGTTTTTATTCCAACAATACTCAGCACCGGCTCATCAAGCTAAAGTGAAGCAAAAGTTTTTACAAAACATATTCCACACTTTATTTCCGAGAAACAATGATTTGCGAATTCATTCACCCAATGCGAATTCAATGGATTTCTCCGTTTGGAGTATATTGGGTGCGTTTAGAGTGTTGAATAGAAGATATGAGAGTGTGGCCACGTTGAAAGCGGTTCTTTGTAGAGAATAGACAAAGATCCCATTTGTGCAGCATGCAACTCGTTAATTCCCAAACTGCAGGCCATAATCAAAGTAAAAGGATACCACATCAAGCAAAACAAAGTGAATTTCACTATACCATTCAATTTTCAATATTTTGTGAATTTAGAATAAAAATTCTGGCGTTTCGATTCAGTAACAGAACTTCTCACGAACCTTGTAGATAGATTTAAATGTGTCATTCGATTAGATGACACATTAAAAGTATAAAGTTGTTTTATTAGTTGTCAATTAAATGTATTCTACGGAATGCTCTAAAATGCATTCTTTTGATAGCTCTGAAAAGTATTAAGTTTTTATTCAATCTATATGCCAACGTGTATCATCAGCCTAAATCTGCCGTGTGTGATGTTAAAACGAATGTGCCTAATTAATTTGGCCATTATTTTTAACAATTTCTGTAAACAGATGGTATTTTTTTCTGTGCTTTATTTTTTTTCTTGTACCAGTTCTTCTCAGATGTCTTATTATGTTTTGTTCTCGCTGTTATATTATTGTTCTCAAAAGCGTGAACCATTATGTCAATTAGGATTTTCTTAGGAAACCATTAAAAATTATCCATGTTTTTCATGGAATTTCGTTTTAATAATGCTAGTACATTTATGTGTTATTAGAGAGAGACAGATGATAAAACTATTAACCCATTTAAACATTTAAAACATTCTATGTATAATATTATAAAATAATTTTAAAAGGAATTATTTCTTCTGGATGCCAACGCTTCACACTCACGTAAGATATGTTCAATGGATCATCAGAAATGCGTGTCCTGTTAACGAGCTAATTATCCTTTTGATGTTATTCCTGTCAAGTTTCAGCAGTTCGGAGGATTTGTTCTTACATGGCTTTTCTACAAAGCACTTACTATACTAATTTCCTGCCGAGTTTGTCCAATAGTCTATGTTTTTGAATGCTCGAGTTTCCTCCTCCAGAGCCGACTTCGGACCCATCAACTATATTATAGATGCCTTCTTTGCTAGTGCATCTGCTATTGTGTTGACTGCAATGCCTCTGTGCCCTGGTATCCATAGCAATGTAACTGAGTTGGTCAAAGCCAGTATGCGCAGTGCATTGATGCATTCGTTAGTTAGTACAGACAGGTTTTTGTGCGGTGTTATGTGCTTGATTTGATGTGTCCCCTAACACTAGCTTACTATAAAAATCCTTTGTTATATTTTATTTTTATGTTTTCCTGCACGTCTAAAGGATTGAATATATTTCGGCTTGAAAACTGTGCCAAATCTTTGACATTCCAAGGATTTGGCAGAGTGTCGATCTTGACCAAATCGATCTGCAAGAAATTTTGCATTCCTGCTCCCGCATTTGTAAAAGCTCTGTGAAACAAACTAGAGCAGATTCCGGAAAGAAAGCAGATTCTATTAATTTTTCGCCGATGGAGTGCGGCTTCTGCTTGTATGAGAAATTGTGCCGACGTTCGGGTTGCCGACGCAGTTCTCTGTATGGAGAACAGTCTCTGACTTGTCTAAGACTAGAGTGTTTTTTTCCATCCACACCAGTGCTCCGTAAATTATGGATGAGCTAATAGCCGACTTTTACAACTAGTGCAATACAAAAGGATTCAGCCCCCATGCTTTCCCGTACATACGTCTTATATCTGCGAACGTTATAACCGTTTTGTCTATTATTCCATCAATTTGCAGGTTCCAAGTGAGCTAGGAATCGAGTATTACTCCAAGGTACCTTATTTTCCCCTGCAGCGATATTTGTGTCCCATAAAGTTCTAGACCATGTAAGCGGTCCAGATTCCTAGTAAACGATACAACTGAAGTCGCCTAAGGGTTAATTTTCCTATAACACAATATATAACATATATATTTCCTATAGTTCACGTTTATAAGGGAATGATTAATACTCATATAGTAGACACTGTGATTGCTTATTACTGTTTTAAAGCTCTACAGAACTTTTCTCTTCCTCCTGTACAAACGTACATTTAATTTAAACTCGTTCTCCACAGATATATAACATAAGCATACACATCTCACCGATCTCCGCGTCGGATGCTTTGATTAAATGTGTTTTCTTACTTATAACGAAGTTCATTTCGTGCCATTTTATTTAAAGATCCTTAATTATTTGTACTAATTAAAGTGTATCCAATTAACTCGTCGCTAGAATAATATTTATCTACGCTCGAAAGCAGGCCTTAATATTTCTATTGAAGAATCCAGAAATAAAAATGCTTGATTTAAGACTAATGCAGTATTTTCGCATAGTAGGATTTTAACTTAGCGAGAGGTTTAAAAAATATATTTTTAAAAGTTTGTGAAAATTTTACAAGCTGATAAGTGGCTTTTGTTTTAAGAATGACAGAAGAAATTCTGCACCCAAGACATAACCTCAAGAAATTTTATGAAAACATAAATACACGCAAAAATAAGAAACTAAAAATATTATGAACTAAAAAATAAACAATAAATGACATAAACAAATATTAAGGGATTTTTTTAGATTATTTGAGTTTTATGACAAAGCTACAAAAATGACACAGGATAAATGAAAAAGCACAGCAACATATGAGAACATGTTTTATTTTTTAGCTCATACGAACTAAAAAATAAAACACAAATTATCTAAAAAAATCTCTTTCAGAGTAAATATATAACTATTTTTGTTAGATTATTTGTGTTTTATTGTATTTAGTTCATATGAACTGAAAAATAAAAATGAAAATAACAAAGCTACAAAAATATCAAAGATGAGATATGATGTAAATAACTAAGCACAATACGTAAGAACATTTTTAATAGTTTTGTTTTATTTTACTATTAAAGGGATATTTTTAGATTATTTGTGTTTTCTTTTGTGCTTCATATAAACTGAAAAATAAAACACAGTTAATCTAAAAAGAGATCTTTAATAATAAATATAAAACAATTTTTTTAGATTATCTGTGTGATCTTTTAGGGATTTATATTTATTTTTAGTTTATTTGAAACAAAAAATAAAATACAAATAATCTAAAAAAAAATTCGTTAATAGTTAACATAAAATTATTTTTCTTAAGATTATTTGTGTTTGATTGAATTTAATTCAAATTAACTAAAAATAAAACTGAAAATGACAAAGCTACAAAAATAACAAAAAATTACAAAACGCAATGTGTAAAATAATTTTTTAAACTTAGTTTTATGTATACTATTAAAGAAATACTTTAGGTTATGTTTGTTTTATTTTTAGTTTATACGAACTAAAATATAAAATACAAATAATCTAAAAGAAATTCCTTTAATAGTTAATATTAAACACTTTTTTAGATTAATTGTTTTTAAGTTTTTTCTTCAATTAACTAAAAAATATAAATGAAAATATCAAAGCTATAAAAATGACAAAAGATGAAAAAGGAAGATGCCAAAGGACATGTAAAAACAACAACATGTAAAAACATTTTTGACAGTTTAATTTTATATTTACTATTAAAGCGATTTTTTTCACATTATTTGTTACATTCACATTATCTGTTTTTCACATGTATCTGTCACATTATTTTAAGTTCATATAAACTAAAAAATAAAATACGAATAACCTTAAAGAATCTCTTTAATAATAAACACAAAACTAACTTTTTCTAGATTATCAATTAAACAGATTTTTTAGAGATTTGTATTTATTCTTTCCTTTATTTATACCAAAAATAAAACACAAATAATTTTAAAAAAATACCTTTTATAGTTAATATAAAACTATTTTTCTTTAGATTATTTGGGTTTGGTTGTGTGTAAATGACAAATGGAACTAAATGACAAAATTTCGCAATACGTGAGATCATATTTGATCATTTAGTTTTATATTTACTATTAAAGAGGTTTCTTTCATATTATTTTTGTTTTATTTTTTAGTTTATATGAACTAAAATATAAAACACAAATCATCTAAACAACATGTGAGAACATGTTTGATAGTTTACTTGTATTTTTACTATGAAAGAGATTTATTTACGGGATTTGTATTTATTTCTTAGTTTATATGAACTAAAGAAAAACACAAATAATCTAAAAAAATCCTCGTACTAAATATAAAAATTTTTTTTCTAGCTTATTTGTTTTAAATTTTTACTACAAAAATGACAAAGGATGTAAATGACGAAGGGTGTAAATGAGAAAGCACAATATGTGAGTATATTTTTGATAGTTTAGTTTTATATTTGCTATTAAAGGGAATTTTTTATATTATTTGTATTTTATTTTAGTAGATTATTTGTTTTCGATTTTTTACTTCTATCAACAAAAAAATTATGAAAATAACGAAGTTACAAAAATGACAAATGATGTAAATTACAAAACACAACAATATGTGAGAATATTTTTAGTTTTATTTTCACTATTAAAGGGATTTGTATTTACTCTTTAGTTTATATGAACTAAAAAATAAAACACAAATTATCTAAAAAAAATCCCTTTAATATAAATATAAAACTATTGCTTTTTCTAGATTATTTGTTTTTAATTTTTTATTTCAAATGAACTAAAAAATAAAAATGAAAATGACAAAGCTACAAAAATATGTGAAATTATTTTTGATAGTTTTGTTTTATTGTTACTATTAAAGGATGTTTTGGAATTTGTTCTAATTTTTAGTTTAAATGAAGTAAAAAATAAAGCACTCATAATCTAAAAAAAGCTTCCTCTAATAGTAAATATAAAACAATTTGTTTCTAGATTATTTAATTTTTAAGTTCAAATGGATTAAAAATGGAATTGAAAATGACAAAGGTACAAAAATGACAAAAAATTAAAAAGGATGTAAATGACAAAGTACAAAAATGTGAGAACATTTTTGATAGTTAAGTTTTATATTTACTATTAAACGGATATGTTTTAGGTTGTTTGTATACCATTTTTTAATTTAAATGAACAAAAACTGAAAATGACGAAACAAAAAAATTGTCCAAAAATGACGGAGAGTGTTTAGTGTTAACAGGATTTTTTTGGATTATTTGTGTTTTACATTTTAGTTTATCTGAATTAAAATATAAAACGCAAATAATCTAAAAATCCCTCAATAGTGTATATATTATACTATTTATTAAGATTATTTGTTTTAATTTTTTATTTCTAATGAACTAAAAAATAAAAATGAAAATGACAAGGCTGCAAAAATGATGAAGGATGTAAATAACAAAGCACAACAACGTGTGAGTACATTTTTGATAGTTTACTTTTATATATGCACATACGATTTAGATTATTTGTGTTTTATTGTTTAGATTATATGAACTAAAAAATAAAACACAAATAATCTAAAAAAATTACTTTAATTGTAAATATAGAAATATTTTTTCGACTATTTGTTTTTAATTTTTTTCTTCAAATAAACTAAAAAATTAATGAACTAAAATATATAACAAATAATGTAATAAAATGCCTTTGATAGTAATATAAACTTATTTTCTTTAGATTATTTCTGTTTTCTTTTTACTTCACATAAACTAAAAAATAAAAATGCATATTACAAAGCTATAAAAATGACAAAGGATGTAAAAACACATGTGAGAATATTGTTGGTAGTTTAGTTTCATATTTACTACTGGAGGGACTTTTTAGGAATTCGTGTTTATTGTATAGCTCATGAGCTAAATAATAGCTCATGAGCTAAAAAATAAAACAGAAATAAACTAAAAAATCTCTTTAGTAGTAAACATATTTTACTATTAAAGTATATTGTACTATTTTTTTTAGTTAATTTCTGTTTTAGTTTTCAGTTCATACGAACAAAAAAATTAAATTAAAATAATTTTATAAAGGCCCTTAATAGTGAATATAAAAAGTAGTAAATTGTCATTTACATTTTGTGTAATTTCTGTTGCTTTGTCATTTTAATCCTCAATGATTTTTATATAGAAGCAAATAGATAAAGGGACTTGACGATGCGTACGACGGTTACGTGAAACCGGCTATCCAATATAAAAATAAAGTGTAATAACGACTATTATTTAAACCCAACAACTCACGAAAAGCTCATATTTCTAGACCTTATGATCAGGAAAACCCAAGGACACTTCAAATATAGCTTCTATAGAAAACGTACCTTTCCTGATCTCATAATATCTACGGACTCATACCATCCATCGGATCATAAGTTGATTTTTTTACAAACTTTCTGCGTTATACAAAGTTGTATCAAATAAAATAAAAAAAATATGTAGCACATAAAAATTTCAAACGTGTATAATAAAGACTATTCCAATATACAAATATAGCTAAATAAAATCTAATAATTATTGTTGCTTTGCTAGAATAATACACGAGCAAAAGGAGTAAACAAAACATTGCGAATTGTTTAACACTAATTGCTACATTTGCTATAATATAGAATCTAATTAATTAGTCTTTATTTAGCGAGAACTCATTAGTTATTATTTATGTTCGCGCATAATAATTAAAGCATCGACCAGGAATTTCGTAGATTTTTTAGAAGACATAAGAATAGCATGTAAGTTGTATATAAAATATAATTTGTAGACTTAAATTGAAATATTACATATACTAATTAGTCTAATTTATTGTGATTCTTCAATTTGTATTACAGCGATTCTCAAGCAAGTTATTTTTAATAGTACTCAAGCGTATAAGTAAAGTAATTATAACTTTAATAAAAGGAGAGAATCTTACCTTTCCGGAAATAACATTTCTGACTTCTGAATTTAAGCTCGATTTTCCAAAATCCAGGTTTTCCAAATATTCACTTTTAAGAGAATCCCAATGCATCAAAACAAAAACTGTCGAAAATGCCTCCTTCAAAAGAAGTTTATTATTTGACGGGTTTCATCAAGCCTTTACTGGTATGTTTTGAATGCAGGGTACGCTCAGCATCTCCTAGCGCCATTGTAGCTTTCAAATAGAAATTCGTATGACACCGCTGCTGTTTCGGCGTCGCTCTGATACTGTGCGTCACTAGCATCATGAAAAAGCAGGTCCTGCTTAAAATGTTGAAAATATTTTTTGTAAACATGAAAATGTTTAGTAAAACTGGCATAAAAATAATATTTCTATGACAATGATCTAAACTTGATTGAGGAGGTTGACTCAGATATAGCTTATATTTTAAAAACTGATTTAGGCAATCCGTATTAAATATTAAAAATCACAAGTGCGTACACAACTGGATGTTCAAATGGTTTTTGTATATAAACGAACTTAATACGCATTTGTATCAAAATATTGTACAATATATAACCAAATCTAATTTCTAACACCTTTGTTGCGATAATTATTATTACTAAAGCCATTAAAAGTAAAATAATTTAATTAAATTGAAACCTTTTTATAGATAAAATATAAAATCGAAGAAGATAAGATCTTAAAACATCAATAGTTAGAAATTAAAAAACGTACCTTCCGCATTATTTTAGGTAACACTAATTTGCTGATTTTGTTGTGGATTCTATTCTGAAATAAGAAAGCAAAATATTAACATAAAAACATTGTAGTAAAATTTATACTATAAATACTTGACATATTAAACAAAAATAAAAAATAAATTTATTTTGTTTCCAAATGCAATGTTATTGCCTTAGGGGTGGGATTTTAATAATTTTGCATCATTTTTTGTACCTCTGACACGTTCCTCTCTTGTATTGTACACGTTTTATAAAAAAAACAATATGTTAAACAAAGGTCACTTCTTAGAGTATTTTTTACCGCTTTTTTGAGAAAGGTCATTTTTGGCAAACATTAGGCAATGTTTTAGCATTATTAATCGTTTCGGAAAGATTTTTTAATAAAAGTATATTGTAATCATTTGTATTTCCTTCAGCGCGTAATTTTTTAATTAATTTATTTAATCAATTAAAAATATCTACTTTGTTATTTAATTTTAAAAGGTAATTTTATTAGGATACTAATAAAAGATAATTTTATGAACAACCTACACTATCGTCAATAACCTTCCATCACTCCATCATTTAATTCTATCTACGTCCTGAAGAAGTAAGAGAGAAGTCAAGTTCCAATAAAAAAAATAATTAATATCAGAAATCAACTTATCACTAGTTCGCTACTTTATACTTGCAATTTTTAATAGTGGAGGATGGTAATGAAATAATCCTAACAAATTTTGAATTTTAAAATAGAATCTACATATTATCAGTCAATTAAAATCGCGAATCGAACCATTATGAAGTTATAAATATTAAGAACAATAAACCTTATTCTACTACTCTGTTATTGTGTCTATGAATATATCTGGTTTTATCTATACCTTTATGTAGAGATTTTCCACTTTCGTGCTCACCTCTGAGTGCTCATGCAGAGCGGCTTATGTTACAAAGTATGAGAATAAAATAAAACAGTATGGTAGTGAAAAGAATAATTACGATCTTGTTTTAATAAGATCATATGCTGTAACACAATATAAAAGCTCTAGAGTGCATCATTAACCAGTTCAAAATGAGAAGGAATAGATTGTTTCAATATTTTCGTTTTGGTAAAACCCTTGCATGAACTTTTAACCCAAAAACCTTTAGTTTGTTACTCATAAACCTTTCTAATAAAAGAATTTAGCGATTGTCAATTTACAATAATCCTATAAAATGAAATGATTAGTTTGCTTGTAGCAACTCTTGGCCCATAATTAGTTATATCGTTTTCAATATAATTTCAAGTTTGAATATAAAACGTGTTGCTATTAGGAACGGACGCAGCTCTCTATATGATCAAAGGCGCATTCTCTTCGACCTTTCTATTCTAAAATGCTACACTTAATAGGTTTGGCCCACGCATAGAGTTAATTTCCACAAGTCGACCAATTAATTTCATGTTTAAAGAAGATATCACGAGCGCAGTCTCTTGGACCTTTCTATTCTAAAATGGTACACTTAATATGTTTGGCCCACATACTCCATAGAGTCGATTTCCACAAGTGTAAAGAAGTATTCTTAAAGAGTGCACCTCGAGTTACAGCATCCAAGTTGGAAGCTCCAATTCCTGTATCTCCTGTTAAAAAAAGTGGGGAACCTGGATTAAGGCCTGCATTTATTATTGCGAAAATTTCGAAACCGTAAAAAAATGTAGATTCGTTTGACTGCATGGAATTTGCATATATCAAAGTAGGAGAGGAAGCTACAGCACATTAATAAAACTGTAGGTAAATGTGCATATTTTAAGGCAAATTTTGGGTTTCTTGCTGCTTTGATAACAAATTTGACAAACCTGACGTGCCTATGGCAGAATAGTTACAATTAGTGCAGACATCCAATTTACGACATATTAATGGTAAAAAAATGCTTCTCATTGCCTTTGTGGACTTCGACAAGGCCTTTGACACCGTTGAGTTGACTATCGCTACACTAAACTTATATATAACATATATAAAAATGCTACCATGATGGTAAAACTGCACGCAAACACCAACCCCATAAGAATCGGTAGAGGAGTACGATAGGGTGATACTATGTCACCCAAACTGTTTATCACCGATCTGGAATACGCCTTCGGGATGCTTGAATGGAGCGGAAAGGGTTTAAATATAGATGGCTTAAACCTAACAAATCTGCGCTTGGC
>WYDF02087191.1:0-10985 GCA_009867245.2 Adranes taylori | reverse complement strand
TCGTTTCTTTATACTGTTATTGTCAGGCTTAAGAATTATGTCACTTGCAGATTTCACAACAAATCTTAGTTTATCAATTTCAATATTCACGTCCTAGATAGCGTTGTTTGCTTTTAGTTTTCCAGGCATGTGTTGTTTCGCGTGTTCCTTTATTGTTGGGTTCAAGTATATATTATTTAAATATATATATATTGTATTTATATTAATGTAAATAATGTTTAAATTTAGGTTGTAAATATTAAAATTTAAGTATATAAAATAAATATGTATCAGTCTACTTATTGGTTGTATATTTGTTCTGTTGAAAATAAACCTTCATTTGACCAAAAATCGGATGAGTAACGGTTGCACATGTTTGTGCATGTTTACACTGTTCTAAAACCACCTGTATACCCTTGTCACTACTATTTTTAAAACCAACCCTGTATACGCTTAATAACAGAACTATAAATATTAGCGCCATCTTGTGCCGAATGGAAAGCATTTTAGGCAAGTAATGACGCAGAAATCTGCATATATTTCAAGTTTCGCCCTGGTATTAATAAACATAACCTCAAAACGCGACGCAAAAATGTTTGTTTACATTCTTATCAACACTGTAATAGAAATATCTATGAACGGTGCGCCGCGAACAGTCCTCGATTCAGACTGCCTGTTAATATCAAATCAACAATCAAATTTAGCGCTAATATTACTAACTGTAACCTCTAATCTGTCTGTTTGCATTTAACACAAAGGCATTGATATACGAACGATGAATTAAGTCCTCGGCGCAGAGCATTCGATAATTGTTTCAAACTGCATATTGCATTTTCAAATGACAGCTGCTAAACTGGAGACGGGGCCAGACGGCTTGTGAACTACACAAATTGAGTAAAAAGTACCCATAAATCTATCTCCAAGTATTCGCCAATAGTCTATCAAAAACAAAGTAAGTGGAAGGTGAATGCAACCAGAATAGTCCGAAGCATTCACCAATATATAATTTTTATATGAAAAATATTATTACATTCTAAGAATATGGTTCATGCGCCGGTGCTCTATTAAAGATGAAAGTGATCTATAACTCTCCAATTCCCTCTACTATGGCAACACTGACAAATGGTTCATAATATTATAGATCATACAAACAATATATTTTCCCTTCTCCTACCTTCCCCTTTCTCCCCTTAACCCCATTTATCCCTACTTATCCTTATTACACTACTCATCACTATTATCCGAACTCACCCATACTACCCTTACTCATGCCTATTATCGGAACTCATCCCTAGTTTCAAAACTCACTCCTATTATTAAAACTGACCCCTGCTTTCCCCCCATTACCTTCCTTTCTTCCCCACATTCCCCTTATCTTCCTCTACTACTTCCCACGCTATCCTCCTGGACGCGTGTGTTGAGTCATCTGTTTGTCTCTCCGCCGTCTGCCTGACCCAGCCATCGCCTGACCTACTAACAGGAGTGTTTAAAAACACACACTACTTAATTTTATTTTTTTTGTGATTTATTTTTTTGTGACACTACTTAATTTTGTTTTTTGTGTTAACTTGATTCACTAGCAAACAGAGGCACTAGAAATGTTGGCCTGATTCTTGGCACGGCCAATTCTGGACAATGTACAACTAGGCATATAGTATGGAGAAATTTCTAATAGGATAACTCTGTTTTCTTCACATTGAAGCCATAGACCATTAAATCACAGTACTTGATTTTATGGATTACACTGAACAATCAGAAGTCTGTAAACAAAAGACTTTTGTTCACTTTCTAAGCTAAAGTATAACATGTATTATGACTACTTCAAAGTTTTGGACTAATTACCCAATTTTACTTACGTTTCTTATATTTGTTTCAGAAATCTAAAAACTTTATTTTTGGTCTTTTACCATTTTTGTCGCTACAAATAAACCATTTATGATGTAACAAAATAAACCATTTAAAATATTATTCAATATTCAGTGCGAGTACCAAATGATAGGCGAAACGCACTATCAGTGTTTGCGACAAACCTCAAATCCACCTGTAGATCTTTCCAAAGCTTTAAGACCCGCGCATTGCGCAAATGAAGAAGAGACAAACATATAGACATTGTATGACAACACACAAAAGTTACTGCTAAAGCGTATTTGCAAGAAGGGACATTCACACGATGTCCCTGATCATTAAACCTACAAGAATAAAATGTATTCAATTTACATTCGTTATGATTGATTAAACTTAACAGCATGAACTACTTCATCATCAATCAGGCACATTCATCCACTGCAGGATATTAGCATGCCGGATATGCTTCCACACCTTCATATTCTGTGTCTCTTTTATCGAATTTGTAAGTGTCTGACCATCTGACCACCGTGTTGGCCGTCGAGTCTAATTTCGTCATGCGCGTCTAGGCCTCCACTCTATAATACGTTTGGTCCACCTGTCTTCCGGAATTCTTGCAATGTGCCTCGACTAATTCCATTTTACAATTTGTAATTCTCTCTACTGCGTCAGTCAGTTTAGTTCTTCTACGCAACTCAATATGATCTCTAAGGGTTAGTCCCAGCATTGACCTTACCATTGCACATTGCACCACTTTGATTTTCTTCACGATCTTTTTTGTTAATGTTGAAGTCTCGGTGCCATAGATTAAAACAGGCAGAACATATTGGTTGAAAACGATTGTTTTTAAACAAATCGGTAAATTTGCCTTGAATGCATGTCTCAAGTTTCCAAATGGGGCCCATATCAGTCCTATTCGCCCCATTAGTTTATGTGTATGATTACCTCTATTTATGCAAATTTCGTGACCAATATAGTTATATGAAGTTGTCTCCTTGACTTGGATGCCATCTGTGTACAAACCTTCACTGAGTACGAGCTTAGTCATCAGTCGTGTTTTTCACACATTAGTTTTTAGTCCAACCTTTTAGGAGGCTAAATTTAGTTGTTCTAAGAACTTGGAATGATAGCGACCATTCAGAACTTGGAATGGTCGCTCGTGCCATACACTGAACTAGATCCAGCCTATTCCCTTAGCTATCAGCTAATGGAACAGGTCTAGTTTTGCAATTAATCTGTTTGTGATGATTCGGGTAAATAACTTATATACATGAGAAAGTGGACTGACAGGACGGTACTTTGCAAGAATTGCGATATTCCCTTTTTATGTTGTAACTTGACGTTTACGTTTCTCCATTTCTGTAGTATTTTACTCTTGATAAGTCATTAAACAGTACTTCCAGACTTCGAAGTAGCTTATCGGCCCCTAATTTTACAGCTTCAATGACTACTCTGTCATCTCCAGTTGATTTATTCATTTCCAGAAACCAACTTTTGGATCTCAAGGATCGTGATTTCTGCAAATGATTCATTACCTTGGGAATCAGATCTATTTCTTTATAAAATTCTCCTTTGACTTCTATGATTTCTTTTCCAGTTTTTATCTTGCCTTTGTTTCGCATTTGCAAGTCAAATGGAAAAGGAGGGCAGAAAGATGCACTTACAGGATAATGAGGGAAAAACGAAATACATGATTGCTAGCCAAGACCACCATAACCAAACAGACATAGTTATAGACCGTTATAGTTTTGAAAGGGTCTCACAATTTAAATAATTTGGGTTCGTGATCGAGGATATTAACGAAGTTCAAACAGAGATTAAAGAAAGATTAAATACTTTATGGTCAACCAAATCTTCTAACAGAAAATAAAAGAAGTAGACTGAGATTGGGATATGTTGGTATCATGTTCATCAGATGGGGGACAGCAATCTGGTCAAGAAGGTATTCCTGGAAAGACCACAGGGATGCAGGAGTCGAAGCAGGCCTAGGAATAGATGGCTGGATAATGTGGAGGAGGACTTTCACAGTATGGGAGTCCGAGGCTGGCGGAGGAAGGTAGGGGACCGAGCAAAATGGACGAATGTCGTCAAGGAGGATAAGGATGTGTTGTTTTTGTTATCTATAAATATTTATCGCGAAAATTTCCTGATTTAAACACCATAATTTTATTATCTTACATATCAACTGCTGATAATTAGTTGATTGCTGATTAATATATATTGTCGTTTTGTTTGTTTTTAACTTATATAATAGAAATTAAGAAAATGTCAAAAAAATTATTTATTTGTTTACGGCACCTATAGGTCTCTCACTCATAGCAACATATGCTACTATCGGGTCTTACAGACCGCGATTATCGTCTAACTCGGAACCCGGAAAATATGAATAACTACTCACGATAGCATTCCACTACTGGAGTTGAGAATAACTGGACGCACCAGACTCCCACATAAATATTTGCTAGCTTGTTTGCTGGGTCCCGATAGTAGTGGTTACGGGTTAAATAACATATTAATTAATAGATTTCAACGAAGATTGTAAACTGTTGATGCGACAATATTAATAAAATTTAGTAAGGATATTTTATTTTATGGTAAAGAGGTAAACCTAAAACTTGAAAATGATTAAAAGGCACCTCCTGCTGAGTCCGTATTAGGTTACGTTTTAAAATATATTTCTGTATTTATTAGGAACTAATATTATGAGATTCATTTATCTACAGTTATTATTGTCACGTTTATTTTTGTGACAAGCGGTAGTTTGATCTCTAACTGGCTAAGCAGTCCAATTAAAATTCAAACCCACCTATCCCGATTCGAATTACAAAAATTAATTTGATACGTGACTCGAATATATTGATCACAGTTATTATCATTTGGGGTTGAGGAAAATCACTACTTGAATTAGCGATGCCTTTAATGGATGAAAACCAAAGAAGCGGTTTCAATAAACCAAGAATGGCTTATTAAATAAATATATAAAGAATTATATAACACGACAAGAATTTTAATCGATGTATTTTAAAACTGAATGAATTTATTCTACATGCTTTCACATAATACTTTAGAGTTATTCAAAAACGACAGGACATCATTCATAATCATAGAATTTTTTTACCAAAACAGAATCAATTGATTTGTTCAAAATATAAATTATAGACACACATATTAATTCAAGTCAAATTCGGAATAGTTAGAGGTGTTTTAATTCTCTAACGAGTTAATAAAAATTTTTATTTAGATTTTCTACTAAAATCTTTTCACTATCAATGAACAAATAAAATAATCGCGAACTTACTGATTTATAAGGCAATTTTTCGGCAAAGCCACGGCAATTAGCGTCGTAGGAAAAGATGAGGACCAGGTGGAAGCGAAACAACTTTTCACGGGTCCGCTAGTAACTTATAATTTTTACTTAGATAATTATAACTGCTGATATAAAACAAGTCTAATTTTAGTAAATAAATGAAGAAATAATAGTATATAAACAAATGAACGCACTTCAGACTAAATTTAATTCACGAGCTGCCGTGCTGTGCATTTTAGTCTGAAACTGAGGATTTATCGTGTAAAAGGACGGTACCGCTTCAAAGCGCCACGAGAGTTACTTTCTATCTTTTTTCTGGTATATCTAGTTTACTACCTATCGCCCTCCAAAATCATTGTTTGTGTTACCAAAATAAATGAAGAGAAAGAAATGAGACCTTATTTTGGTTTCTGCGCTACAGTTCTTGAGGATTGGAACGATCTCTGCCTCTTTGTTCGGGTTGCCAAATTGTGCCGCTAGTTCTCGCTAAACTTTGATTAAATTTTAACACTTGTGGTAGAACATATATTTAATTTTACTAAAGTAATTAATTGTCTAGTACTAAACAATATAATATTCATATTATCCTACAAAATAAATGGCCGATATATGTTTTTTTTTATTTTGAATTTCAGCGAGGAAAAATTGGAATGCACATGCTGAAAGTAAGTTATTTACCATTAATATACTTTGACCAGAATAAGATTGGGTGTTTGGATTCTTTCACTTGATTGTAAACAGGAACTAAACGTTGCAAAACAAAGATGTGCACCAAGAAGCGACTTAAAATCGGCACTAAATCCAGCAATAAAAATAAGAAATATAATTTGTAAGAATGTATGAATGAAAAAAATTTAAATGAACATAAATATTTTCTTATACAATTTGACGATTACTATTCCTCTTACTTTTTTCTAAAAAACTGTCAACTTGCTAATGTATTCAGAGGTAACATATCAAAAGGTAAAAACAAAATCCTTTTAAGAAATTGTAAACATTTTGTTAGAAACATTTTGTTCATACTCAGGAATGACATATCAAAACTGGAGATAGTTTCAAAAATGTGCTCAAAGAAATATTAGAACAATTGACACCACGGATACAAAGCTATTGTTGATAAAATAATGTCAACAAAGTTTATACATTAATCATTATATCGCTTAATTTTTAAATACGGTTTTTGAACGTATATTAGAAAGCTTATATGTTATGAATTACATAGCAAAAACTAAGGATATAATACTTTCAGGAAAATAGTTAAATAAATGTTAGAATAATAAACACCGCGAGTTCAAATTTTTTGTTAACAAAAATATTGTCAAGAAGTATTTTTTTCACAAGATATCTAAGAAGTGAGTCTAGTGCATTTTTGTATCCTGAATTCAAATATGTAATCAGAATTTTTCCATCGGGCATAGTTTCTGTGTGCCAGCTACTTTTCAGAAATTGCTTTTAACGTTATCTTTGCCACCTCGTAGAAACACATATTTAGTGGTTTTATTCAACTCATATTTAAAGGAACGATATGCTGTATTACTCAGAAGTACAAGCGTGATTCTGCATGTTTCGAGTGTAGAGGGACATGACGTAACCTAGTTCCGACATACGCAGACCTATTTTATCTGCCGTTGAGTTGAGTCAAGGACGTCGGCAGTATTGCAGTGGACGTGAGCATATTGTGCTTGTGTGTCTTCAACTAATTTTTTATTTCAAATTGTATTGTGTTTGGTGTAGAATAGTATTATTGTTTTTTACTATGAACAGAAAGTGCTTAAATGATAGGGATAATTTCTGCTACATTTGCGGTGAACTGATTTTGAAGTTTCAAAAGCGAAATTTTAGTCCTCTTGTGCGTGTATGTTATGAACTTTACTTTGGCTGTCAAGTTGGTGATTTTGATGAATGCCGGGCCCCGAATATATGTTTCATTTCATGTATTAGGCTGTTCGAAAAATGGTACAAACCATATGCCATTTGCAACTCCTATGATTTGGAGAGAACATAAAAATCATTTAACAGCTCGTTATTTTTGTTTAACAAAGATTAAGGGAATCACATCTAAAACAAAAGAATATAGTTAATTATCCAAATTTGTTATCTGCAATGAGGCCAGTCTTACACAATGAATAGTACCCTGTACCAGTATATGATGGTGATATAGCCTTAAATTGCTCTTATTCTGACGAAAATGAAAGGAAAAATGCTGTAGACGACAACAGAAGTAAGTGATCCTACATGTGATGTCAGTGGTTCATTAGAACTTTACTTTCCAAATCAACAAGACTTATTGATCTTCTCAGGGATTTAAACCTGACTAAACAGCAATCTGCTTCAAAAAGATGTTAGAATAACTAGTTATCGTAACCGTCATAATGATTTCAAAAACTAATTTTCTGAAAAAATGGAATTGTGTTCTGTAATGAAAGTGCGTTCTGAAAGTCTTCTGTGATGGAATCTTTTCGGTATCAACATCAGCTAGATGAAAGGCGCCAGGTTATAGACTCTTGCAAAGTTAGTTTCTAAGCTATGTTGTTACATATTGGCAATAAACTTCCATCATTACCTATAGTGCATGCGGTTAATATGAAGGAGACGTTATGAAAATATAAAACTAATGTTAGAGAAAATGGAGTATGAAAAATATTATTGATATATATGCGGTGATTTGAAGTTTATTGCTTTAGTCCTTGGTATTCAACTTGGGTATAAAAAAATTCCTATTTGTTGTGCGAATGGGATAGCAGAGATAAAAGGAATCACTGAGAATAAAAGGAACAAAAATGTGGCACATGTTCTTTTAGTAAATCCTGAAAGAATATATTTACCTCCATTGAATATTAAATTAGTATTTATAAAAAATATTGTCTAAGCACTGAATAAAAATGCTGATGGGTTCTTGTACTTGAAATGAAAATTTTCCAAAATCAGCGATGCTAAGCTAAAAGAAGGGATATTTATCGGGCCACATATATGATTCTTAATGACTGATGAACGTTTTGATGTATCATTAAATATACTAAAATAAGATCCTGGTAGTCATTCTAAACTATATGTTTAAATTTTCTTGGAAACCATAAAGCAGAAAACCATCGTAGTGTAGTGGCTGATATTTTAAATTCTTATGAACCTGTGGTATGCAATATGTCCTTAAAAATGCATTTCTTAGACTCTCACGTAGATTTTTTCCCGGAAAATCTTGGGGCAGTAAACGACGGACGGGGCGAATTTTTTCCATCTACAATTTAGTACAATGAAAAAAAGGTACCAAGCTGAGTAGAATTCTAACATGGTGGCTGACAGTATTAAAAATTCTTCGCGATTCAGTTACTCATCTTTTTGTGAAAGAAGGAAAGCTATTTTTGGTCGACCAGTGTTATTTTTACATTTTGGTAATGAAGTTATTAAAGATTACATATTCAAGAAATACACTTAAAAAAATTTTCGGGTATAACACTTTTAAAACAGTGGCAAAAAAATTAAAACAATCAGCACCGCGGATTCAAATTTCTTGTTAACAAATATATTGTCAACCAAAAACACCGTCTATTTTTATTTTTCATATACCACATAGGTATGTAATACCTGTAGGTATATGAAAGATATAGGATTCATGTTTTGACAATTTTTTCTATTTCACCTTAGTACGTGTCTTTTATTCACATCGGTGAAAACCTTTTGTACGTATTTCGAAGAAGAGAGAAGAGACCCCAAGGAACAATTTACCGTGAAAAGAAAATTTTCGAACTAATTGTTTCTTGGTCAAAAATTTAAAAGCAAGTCGGATTTCTCGGTGTCTGTACAGTGTCTGTACTTATGTCCGTACTTTCAAGAATTACACCTAACTTATTGGAGTGTTTTGCATGAAATTTTGTACACATGTACACATAAGTCTTCCGCAAAAATGAACTTTTAACTTTTTTTATAAATCCACTATGTCGGAAATGCACCATTTTTTTTTTCAAACAAAAATTACTTTTTAAACTAGGAGGCTGAAGTTTTGCACACATATAGCGGCTCGTATTATGCATCGTATTAACAGAAAAATTCTGATGTCTGTGGCTTGTACACAACGCGACGTTGAGACGTTCAAAGTTTGAAAAGATTTTTCAATATATCTCAAAAACTATAAGAGATAGGACATTCCAATAAACTTTGTTTTATAGTCTATCTAAATCCCCTTCGATTTTGTTTAAAATACTTTTTCTAAAATCTCAAATTGATATATATTGGGTGTTTTTTAACACTTTGCGGTCCATTTTCTCGAAAAGTGTAGCAGTAATTTTTTTTTTTATTTCTTGTGCTCTTGTAAGGTATTAAGTGAGTTTAAAAAGCTGACGGCTTAGTGTCGGAGCAAATTGACTTTGAAAAAAATATTTCTTCTCTAAATATCTCGGTTCCTATGAAAATTGCAGAAAAGAAACTCAGGGAGCATATATATGTCTGTTTAAGACTTTTTATTAACGCCCTGTATATTTTGCACATTTCAATAGCCCTTGTACTTCTAATAAAATGATACTGCACATAGTGGGTGCACATAGTGTGTCTCTTATTGTTTCTAAGATATAACCCTTAATAACTTAAAATTTTGCAACTTGTCGCCATGACAACCGACATTCAAGAGTCATATATACGTAAGGCCTAAATAGTAGCACATGTATGCAAAGTTACACGAAAAATTATTTTACGTTGTATGAGACTTATAAAACTATAAGACATATAACTTGATGCTTTTGCAATTGAATAAATGTTGTTATCATTCTGGGTGTATATTACAATTTTGGGAGGGATTCAAAATGATCATTTCATTCAGAAATTTAGTTTTAAAACTAGAACATTGAAATTTTGATCACTTATGGAATTGTATTTTGCGTCGAAAGAAATCAGTACCATGCCTGAAACTTGTGTTGAACGCGACGTTGAACGTTTCAAATTTTACCAACTTTTCGATATATCTCTGGAACTATAAAAGATAGAATACTTGAATATACTTTGTGATATATGCTATCGAAAGCTCGTTGAATTTTATTTGGAACATTTTTCTGTATAATTACTATTTAACGTATTTGCAGGGTGTTTTTTGTTCTGTAAAATTTGCAATCCTTTTCTCGAAAACGGCTATCGTACTACATTAAATGTCTGAGTTCCTATGAAAGTTAAAAGAAATGACTTGGCGAACATGCGTAGGACCTAGAGATTTCAACTTTGCATAAAGCTGACGCGGGAAAAAGTGACTCAAAACACGGCAGTGGGGAATATGTAAGTCAAGAACGGCAGCAAGCCGTGCCAAAACGGAATAGCGAAACTCTCCACGCCGTAGGCAAATATGGTAACCAGAGAATTAATCGGTCAACGAATTCATGCATTGACAAATTTGCATGGCCAAGAATACTCTTTTAGAAATTAGTCGAAAAGAGAGACAAGAGATGATTGTAGACCATGGAAAATCGGACAGCGGAGCTGTCCGCGTCGTAGGCAAATACTGGGAAAAAGTGAGTCAAGACAAATAGGCAAACACTGGGAAAAAGTGAGTAGGCCGCAGAAAACTGGACAGCGAAGGTGTCTACGCCGTAGACAAATATGGGAACCGGAGGATCCATGAGTAGCCGATTTATAGATTAGCCTAATTTTGATTAGCCTAAACAATGCAGGAGTTATAAGTCAAAAGTAAAAAATTCAACTTTTGTGTTTTGCAAGATAAAAGAAAACGTAGAACCAGTATATGAAAGATGGGGTGACCAGTGGCGGCGCAAGATCATAAATTTATGTGGGCAAGATTGATTTTGCGAGGCCCTCTGCTCGCGAATGAAGACAGATTTTTAAAATAGAAAACACTTGTCATTATTATACTTTTATT